>PVIH01011112.1:0-71065 GCA_004025045.1 Sigmodon hispidus | reverse complement strand
ACAAGACTACCGTTTGTGCATGGCTGAAGACCGTGGTGATTTTATAGCATCCTGGGCATTTCACATCCATGAAGTAGGAATTGGGGCTCTGCACCAGGCGCTTTTTCTTGTGTTTCCTCTTTTCCTCTTCTGGAGAGGGATGAAGGAGATCCTTTGCGAGAGGCATGTTCTCGTAGGGAAGCCGTCACGCCGGAAAGGCCAGATTTCTTATATGCAATATAAAAAGGTTCACCCAGAGAACCAGCCTACTTCTGGTTAGATGAGACATTGGGGCATGTGGACTGGCTGTTTCTACAGGCTGCAGAAATAGTGCCCTGCCAACAAAAACAAGACACAGATAATCATGAAGGCTTTTATTAGCCTTCCATAAAGGTGAAGCAAATATTTTGATACCTGACTTTAAAAGATTCTGGCAACCAAAGAAAAACACCAAAATTGCTGAATTCTAGCATGAATATGAAGAACAGAGACATTATTTTATTATTTTGATTCTTCTTGATTTAGACCTCAAACAAATCCCAATTCATAGGATAGAGTAGAGATATCACCGGAAACCAACTGGGGTCAAACAACTCTCGTGTTAATGTGAAAATAAAGATTCCAGACACAGATTGACGGGAGTAACAAAGGCACCTCCCAGGATTTCATTAAGTCCCTTCCTTAATTTCCCTGCCCCGTGTCTGCCCTCTCCTCCCCAGGATCTTCTGTCTGTGTGCTTTGGAATTCTTTCAAGGGGCTGTCTAGTGTAATGAAGAGAGTGCTTAGTGGCATGCTGTTCTTGGGCTTGACTTAGAATCTACTTCCCAGGTCTACCCAGGGCTCCCTTCTTGTTTTCTTCCCCTTCCTCCCCTTCCTCCCCTCCCTCCTCTTCCTCCTTTTCCCCCTCCTCTCTTGCTCCTTCTTCTCCCCACCTCATTTGTTTTTTCTGTCCTTTGAGACAGGGTCTCCTATAGTTCAGGCTGGCCTGGACTTCACTAGTAAGCAGAGGCTGACCTTCACCTCAATCTTCCTCCTTCCTTCCCGCACGCCCACCAAGTCCAGTCTAAGCATTGTGGGACTTTCTCCCATGGCCTCTTGCATACTAACAGCACTACTGCTTGAGCTACACTCCCACTACCTTGCATTTATTTCTTTTTTCCATTTTGAATTTTTTTTTTTAGCTGTTTGTTATTTTGGCATTTTTGAGGTAGAATTCAGGCCTTGCAAGTACTAGGCAAGCCCTCTATCCCTGAGCGGTATGCCTGGTCCTAGTTTATTATTATTATTTTGGTCTTTTAAGACAGGGATTCTCTGGATAGCCCTGGCTGTTTTGGAACTCACTCTGTAGGCCAAACTTGGCCTCGAACTTCCAGAGATTGGCTTGCCTCTGCCCCCTAAATGCTGGCATTAAAAGGTATGTGCCCCCACAACTGGCTTATATTTTAATTTTTAAACACTGAAAATATAGATAGATAGAATGAGGCCAAATGACAAGATTTGAGAATGTATGTAACAACGGTCTACAGAAAGGTAGCAAATGTCTTCCAGTCTATGCGGGAAAGCTTTAGAGCTGAGCTGTGCTTAGCCAGGCAAAGATCCCCTGTCCAGGAATTCCAAGCTTTCTCCTGTCCCAAAGAGGGTAAAACTAAACCTAAGTGAGTAAGATTCGCTGTACATTTGAGTAATAGCATTCAGAAGCAGGAATGCAGGCGGGCCATCTGGATGTGCAGGTGTGGGGCCCTTCAGCCAGGCTTGAGTAGGCGCGGCCTATTTGTGGAGCTCACTAGGTGGATGGAGAAACTGACCCCTCAAGTTGTTCTCAATCCCCACAAGGACACGGTGGAGCACAAGCTCATACACACTCACACAAAAGAAATAGGGATGTGGAAAACTTGTATTTGATGTAGAACAAATTATATTTAGACAGAGCTAATTTATTGGCCAACATGTTTGTTTGTACAAATTGAAGGTAATGCCACTGAAATCCAGTATGTTTTCTTCCTTTTCTAGAGCCTTGTCACAGCCATCAGTTAAAGGAACCCTGGCTTTGGGCCTCTTTCTGTTTGTAGACAGTAAATTTAACCATTGTCCCCCGCAGGACAGCTCAAAGACAAGTAACCTTGGCTACGGCTGCCGGAGAAAAAACACCCCACGTCCCTGCTTTTATACTCGGCTTTAGAAAACTGGTTATATTGGAAAAAAATTTTTTTTTTCCTTTGCCTGGGTTACTGACACCACCACACAGAGCTAGGCCTGCTCAGGGCGGAAACAATGAGTCACTGATGCAGAGGCCCAGGTGGTGCACGAATGAATTGCAGCCAGGTTAACCCCTGCAGTCCCTGGTGCAGCAGAGCCGCAGTGCGCAGCCAGGGTTTCCAGCCTGCAGTCCTAGCCAGAGCCGGAGGAGCGTGAAGCTGCACGAAGCCCGGTAACCAGGCAGTACCACTGCAGTGCCTTCCCTGGGGGCTCTGGGCTATTTGTGTCCTTCGTATTGGCCCAAGAGACCGGTAGAGAAGTCAAAATACTGCCCAAGATATACTTGGTTGAAGCACAGCTGGGGAAACGCTTAAACTCGGAGGGTTTTTGTCTCCATAGTAAGGGGATAAGAGAGAGAAACCTAGCCCATCTCCAGCACCCTCATCTCCCAGATTTTCTTTCTCTTATTCTGGAAATGTAGACATTTCTGAAGTGTTAATTGAAGAAACAGCCATTTTCCTGCCGAACTGGTAAATAAAATTGCCCCTTAAAGCACTAATCTTCGTGGGAGACGCAGTGAAGAAATTATTTTTTCTTAATTCATTTACATTAATGTAATTTACATTCTTGCAATTAATCCTCTGTAGGTTCAAGATAGAAATCGGGTGTTTCTAAACGTATTTACTTGACCTAATTTATGTAGCTAGAAACATAATTAAGTTTTACCAGCTGACAGAGCCCTGTGTCACTTGACGGGCATTTTTCTGCTGTGAAAGGCATACTTCAGCACTGCTGAGCACAGTTTGGACATCTGACTCCAGGCAGGTAATGGCCGCGGCTGATGTCCACCACATTGAAGAAGGTTTTTCCAGGCAGCGAGCAAACGCTGTCTTTGAGAAAGGTTGTCTGTAATTAGGAAGTCAAACAGAAACGTCTAAAATCCTGCGGTTTGGGTGCAACTAGTCCACTACGTTAGAGCAATAATGTGTGTTTGTGTGTGGGGGGCAATCAACAGGATGTATAGTTTGTTTTTACTAGAGGGATTGATTTTCAGGAATTGTACACGAAATCCAAAACCGTGGTCTGGAGGCCCAGGCAGGAGCCAAGTTCAAATCTGAAGGCCACAGCTGAATTTCAGAGTTCCCTCTTCCCTGGGGTGGGGTGTGTGTGCCAGGATGAGGGGGAGTCCTTTGACTGTTTGGATCAGGTCTACCCACATTATACAGAGCCATCTGCAGTGTTCAAAGTCACCCCCCTCCCACACACAGCGCATTTTATTGGTGATATTCAGGAACAGTCCCCTACTCCTGGGGCAGGGCAGGGGAGGGGCTAGACAGAAAGTGTGAGTGGAGATTCTCAGTGCTGGGGACTGAGGTGGGACAGAGACTGTCTCTTCCTCTCTGTGATGGATGGAGCTGGGAAACCATGTAGACCATAAGGTCCACTACCATAGTTCGCTTATTTTTATTTTACATTTGTGTGTGTGTGTGTGTGTGATTATAGGTGGTCGTCAGCCTCCAGACATGGTGTTGAGCTTGGGTCTTTCTCAAGAGCAATCTAGGGGCTTACTTAGTTCACTGCCATCTGTAGAGCTCCCACACTCAACACTTTTTATAGGTTTGGCTTGTTTTGACTTTTGTTGTTTTTGTTTTTTTAATATTTATTTTATTTTTATGTGAATTGTTGTTTTGCCTGCATGTATAACTGTGTAAGGGTATCAGGTCTTGGAGTTACAGACAGTTGTTAGCTGACATGTGGATGCTGGGAATCAAACTCAGGTCCTCCAGAAGAACAGTCAATGCTCTTAACCACTGAGCCATCTCTCCAGCCTGTTTCTGTTTTTTGAGACAGGTTTTCTTTGTGTAACAGCTCAGGCTGTCCTGGAACTCAAGATTTGTAGAGCAATCTGGTCTCCAACTCTATTCCTTAGTGCTGAGATTAAAGACCTCAAGATCCTCCTCCTTAGTGCTGGATTAAAGTTGTGGACTAAGTGGCCAGTTAGCTCAGTTGGTTAGAGTGTGGTGCTAATAAAGTTGTGGACCACCAGTCTTGTCCAGCAACCTGTAGGTCAAGACTCCTTTGTCAAACCTCTGTCTCCAAATATATTACATTACAATTCATAACAGTAGCAAGATTACAGTTGTGAAGTAGCAATAATTTTATGATTGGGGTTCAACACAGCATGAGGAACTGCATTAAAGGGTCTCAGAGTTTTTTTTGATAAATACAAAATAAAGAAGGAAGAAAAAGAAAAAAAAAAAAAAAAAAAAGGGTCTCAGAGTTAGGAAGTTTGAGACTAATTGCTTAATCCAGCCTCCTGAGCATTGAGATTAAGGATGAACTATAACACCCGGATGAATTTTGCCTGGTGCTAACTTACTTAACATGGACTCTTCAATAAAAGGGAAGAAATAAAATGTAATTGAAAATATTTAAAAAGAGGCTGGAGAGATGACTCAGTGGTTAAGAGCACTGACTGTTCTTCCGGGGGGCCTGAGTTCAATTCCCAGCATCCACATGGCAGCTAACAACTGTCTATAATTCCAAGATCTGGCACCCTTACACAGTTATACATGCAGGCAAAACACCAATTCACATAAAAAATAAAAATAAAATATTTTTTTAAAAGAAAATATTTAAAAGGCCATCAAAATGACTCAGCAGGTAAAAATGCCTGCTGTGGGGCCTGGTGACCCGGACCCACAAGGTGGACAAACCAGCACTTCAGAGCTGGTCTCTGACCTACACACATGGGCTGTAGCACACCCAAGAAATAAGACAATGAAAAATATTTAAAAGCTTTTTAAAAACATTTGTGTATACACTAGCAATGGCATGTGTGTGTGTGTGTGTGTGTGTGTGTGTGTGTGTGTGTGTGAGAGAGAGAGAGAGAGAGAGAGAGAGAGAGAGAGAGAGAGAGAGAGAGAGAGAGAGAGAGGCTTGGTCCTTTCTCCTTGCAGATTCCAAGGACTGAACACTTGTCAGGCTTTTTGGCAAGGGTGGAGAAAATTAGTTTGATTTTTCTGAGACAGGTTCTCTTCATAAGCCAGGATGGCCTAGAGTTCATTATATAAACCAGGCTGGCCTCAAACTCACAAGGATCTACCTGCCTCTGCCTCTCCTGTATTTGGATTAAGGTCATGTTTTTTTTTTTTTTTTTTTTAGAAATTTAGGGGCTGGAGAGACGGCTCAGCGGTTAAGAGCACCCTCTGCTCTTCCAGAGGACCCGGGTTCGATTCCCAGCACCCACATGGCAGCTAACAACTGTCTGTAGTTCCAGTTCCAGGCAAACACCAAGGCAAATAAATAAATAAAGTTTTTTTTTTTTTAAAAAAAAAAAAAAGAAATTTATCACTTTTATTGATTTTTTTAAAAAAATTTTATCTTTAAAAAAATTTTTTTTTCCTTTGAGATAGGGTTTCTCTGTGTAGCTTTGGAGCCTGTCCTGGAACTTGCTTTGTAGACCAGGCTGGCTTCAGACTCACAGAGATCTGCCTGCCTCTGCCTCCTGAGTGCTGAGGTTAAAGGTGTGTGCCACCACTGCCCTGCTTGATTTTTTTTTTTTTTTTTAATGTGCATTGGTGTTTTGCAATGGGTGTCAGGTCCCCAGTAACTGGAATTACAAACAGTTATAAGCTGCCATGTGGGTATTAGGAACTGACCCCATGTCCTCTGGAAGAACAGTCAGTGTTCTTAACCACTCAATAATCTCTCCAGCCCCACATTTATTCATTTTTTTTAAATCAGTTTAAGGGTTTTGTAATTTTCTGTTGTTTTGCTATTCTTTTTTTTTTTTTTTTTTTTTAAAACTTTATTTATTTATTATTTATTTATTTATTTGCCTTGGTGTTTGCCTGGAACTGGAACTACAGACAGTTGTTAGCTGCCATGTGGGTGCTGGGAATCGAACCCGGGTACTCTGGAAGAGCAGACGGTGCTCTTAACCGCTGAGTCATCTCTCCTGCCCCTGTTTTGCTATTCTTGATTTCTCTAATTTCTTCTCCATCATTTCCTTTGAGCTCCATTGACTTTGGCCCTTCCTTGGGCTATAAGTACCTGAACCTTTCCTTTAGCTGCATTTAGGGGAAAAAAATTTTTTTTCAGGGCTGGAGAGATGGCTCAGGGGTTAGGAACACTGGCTGTTCTCCCAGAGGGCTGGGGTTCAATTGCCAGCACCCACATGGCAACTCACAACTGCCTGTAACTCCTGTTCCAGAGATCTGACACCTTCATACCAATGCATATAAATAAAGATAAAAAAAAAAAAAAAAAAAAAAGAAAAAGAAAAAGCCAGAGCATTGGAGGCTCTTCCAGAAGACTGGTTCAATTCCCAGCATCCCTTTAGCAGCTCACAGTCCTCTGTCACTCAAGTCTCAGCAGATCCAGCACCTGCTTCTGGTATTTAGGGCACTGTACACACATAGTGCTCAGATAACATACATGGAGGCAAAACACTCGTGTGTGTGTGTGTGTGTGTGTGTGTGTGTCTGTGTGTGTCTGTGTGTCTGTGTCTGTGTGTGTATAATGTTTAAGTTTTTCTTATATATTTTTGATCATGTTTTTTTCTCCCTCACCTTTTTGAAGAACCTCCCCATGGGGGGAGAAATTAATAAAAAAGAAAGGAATAATTCTCAAGTTAAGAGCGTTCTTATTTACCATAGTTCATAATTATACATCCAAATAATCGTGACTCTGCCTCCCAAGTATTGATATTGCAGTGTGTGTGTGTGTGTGTGTGTGTGTGTGTGCGCGCGCGCGCGTGTGTGCGCGCATTTTCAGGTATGGGTATACACACATGTGGTGGTCAGAGACCATCTTTGGTTTTTATTCCTCAGAAGTCATACACATTATAAAAACTTTACAATTTTTAAATTAATCCTCATGATTACTATCGTGTGCGTGTGCAGGCACACGTGTGTCATGGGTCACATGTAGAGATCAGAGTACAACTTTGGAGAGTTGGTTCTCTTCTTCAGCTGTCTGTGTCTTGTTTCTGCCTCACTGTGTGCTGGAAGCCGGCTCACACATTTTCAGGTGATTCTTCTGTTCCTGTCTTTATCCTTATCAAAGGAGAGCCGAGATTACTGGAGTACAACAACATTTCAACTTTTTTTTTTTTTTTTTTTTTTTTTTTTTTTTTTTTTTTTTTTTTTTTTTTTTTTTTTTTTTTTTTTTTTTTTTTTTTTTTTTTTTTTTTTTTTTTTTTTTTTTTTTTTTTTTTTTTTTTTTTTTTTTTTTTTTTTTTTTTGACAGAGTTGTACTTACTACATAGCCCTGAATGGTCTTGAACTTACTGTGCAGATTCGGCTGGCCTTGAACTCATAGAGATTTGCCTGCCTCTGCCTCTTAAGTGCTAGGGCAAAAGCTGTATGGCAGCACATGAAGCCCTGAATTTCTATGTGAGTTCTGGATTTTTTTTTTAATTTTTTTTTTTTTTTAGACAGTGTTTCTTTGTGTAGCCATGGTTGTCCTTCTGTCCTGGAACTCAATCTATAGATCAGGCTGTTCTCGAACTCAGAGATAACTTGACTCTGCCTTCCCAGTGCTGGGACTAAAGGCTCAAGCATGCCATTGGTTCTGGAACTTGAACTCAGGCCATTGGATTTGCTCAGGAACTGCTTTTTACCTACCCGTCCATCTCAAGGGACCCCCTTTGTGGTTGTTCTTGTTTTTTAGTAGAATCAATTTATATTATTTATTTAGCGTGTATGTATCTGTGTATGTGTAAGCATGTGTATGTACATATGTATTGGGTGTGTATGTGTGTTTTGTATATGTGAATGAGTATATGTGTGTGTGTAGGTCAGAGGGAAAAATCTGGGAGTTGGTTCTCTCTCTCCTTCTGCCATGTGGGTCCCAGAGATTCACCTCAGGTTGTCAGGCTTGGCAGTGGGCACCTTTACCTACTGAGGCATCCTATCTGCCCAAACTTTGTTTTTAAGACATAGTTTCTCACTGGGACCTGGAGCTCATCAATTAGGCCACTGGGCCCCCGGGCTCTGCCTTTCCCCACTTCCCTAAGGCTGGGATTACAAGTGCTTGGTAGTGGGGCTGGAGAGATGGTTCAGCGGTTAAGAGCACCGTCTGCTCTTCCAGAGGACCAGGGTTCAATTCCCAGGACCCACATGGCAGCTAACAACTGTTTGTAGTTCCAGTTCCAGGCAAACACCAAGGCAAATAAATAAAGTAAAAAAAAAAAAAAAAGTAGAAAAATAAAAAATAAACCTTGCTGTAAAAAAAAAAAAAAAAAAAAAAAAAAAAAAAAAAAAAAAAAAAAAAAAAAAAAAAAAAAAAAAAAAAAAAAAAAAAAAAAAAAAAAAAAAAATTATTAAAAAAAAAAAAAAAAAAAAAAAAAAAAAAAACAAAAAAAAACAACCAAGTGCTTTGTAGCACACTCTGCTTTCGTGTGGGCTGTGGGGACCGAACTCAGGTTTTTGTGCTTTTGTGGTAAGCACTTTACCAACTAAAGCATTTGTTTCTCCAGCACCTGCATACATTTCTTCTTCTCACTCTGCCCTGGTCTTTATACCCTGAATCAGCCTCTTTCTTGTATATCCAAACAAAAATATTCTTGCATATATACATAACCATAAATACACATTTTTAAACACACAAATGGGCAGCTTCTAAACACACTGCTTTGGTGTTCACGTTTATTCCTAGTAAACAGTGCAACTTGTAGGTTAGTCTTTGTCAATACCTATGCATCTTCTCCTTAAGGGGCTGCACATTTTTTTGTTGCAGTGCTGTATGCAATTGATGGAACTGCATTATCTGTCATTGTGCCCCGCCCCTTCCCCCACTGGCTGTTCCAATTGGTTCAGATCTGAAGCCGAATAAAATGCATCTGCTGTCCTCTTTGCAGCAGCCTCATATGCCCCTCTAAGATCTGTTATGTCATGCAGGATGGGGGAGGTGAGTTTAGGCACACCCTCCTCAAACCAGCAAAGCATCTATTACCTGGCCTGTCCTCTTAGGGACTGCAGTCAAAAGAGAAACCATAGGCTAAGCAGAGACAGCTGCTCAACTGATCAGTGGTGACAGCAGTGACAACCCTGTGAGCCTTTTTCCCATCATTCTTAGCTAACGATGTCGCTGTCATCTTTTCCAAGAAGACCTTTACTTTAGTCCTAGGGACCACCCAGCCCTCTGACTCATGCAGCTGGAGGCTGGCAAAGTAGAAAATGAGTGGAAGGAGGCTTCCTGAATCTCACCTGCCTGGCTGTTTGTGACAGTTTAACTTGGCTCAGCTTAACTCCCTGACATCAAAACTGGTGCTGAAAGCAGCCATTGTTCTCAGAAAAGCCACAGTGGAGAGCTGGCGTCTGCCTAGCTCTGTGTGATGTGCCTCTCTTGGCTGCCAGCTTTAGGGGTCTCCGAGTTAGCCCTGGAGGGAGGGGCACACAGACACACAGGACACCTTCAGTCATTCTTCTTCCAGAGACAGGCCAGCCCCTAAGTTGTCTGCCATGATCAAGCAGAAGCCTATTTAACAGTGAGAGCACTGTGCCTGCCCTCCCTACAAGAAAAGGAAGTTGAAAAAAGTCATTTGAAAGTTCAGATACAAAGTCATTAGTTCTCTATACCTCAACAGTTAGCTGTGAGAGACAGAAAAGTTAATACTTATGCAGTGAACACCCATCCACCTATCACTTAAATTCTGCAATTAAAATATCACTAGATGTGTGTTCCAACACCTTCCATTTATCCGAGCCACTGGAGTCTGTGGTTTTTTAAAAAAAAAAGTTTTGCTCAGTGGCTGGATCAGCAGTTCCGTTAGAAGAATGTTTGCCTGGCATGGACAAGGTCCTGGGTTTGGCTCCCTGCACTGCAGCAAACTGGAGTGGGATTACTATGTTACTCTGGAGGTAGACAAAAGGAATCACATGTTCAAGTGGAGGGCTGGAGATAGAAATAGCCCAGTGGTTAAGAGCACATATTGTATACTATTATTTTTCCAGAGGTCCCAAGTCTGGTTCCCAGTATCCAGGTTATATGATCAGATGGCTCATAAGCTCCTGTAACTACAGCTCTGTGGGATCTAATGTCTCTGGCCTCTGTGGATACCTGTACTTATGTGCACATAACCCTTACATATATATTTCTAAAATTAAGTAAATAAAAAAGTCAAGGTTGTTCTTGGCCATTTATAAGCCTGAGCTAAATAAAGCACCCCCTCCCAAATGGGGAGGGGGCTAGAGAGATGCCTCAGTGGTGAAGAATACTTGCTTTTATGCAGAGGACCGGGGTTCAATTCCCAGCACCCATATGGCTGCTCCTCACAACTCTCTGTAACTTCAGTTCCAGAGAAGCCAATGCTCTCTTCTGGCTCCAAGGACAGCAAACATGAATGTGGCACATACATACATGTAGGAAACCGTGTAGATACAGAAAAATAAACACAGTTTTAAAAATAAGTGTTCGGCTTAAATACCTAATGTTTACTTTTATTGTTCTTCTGTTTTGAATTTTTGTGAAGGATCTTTAATTTTTTACAATTGAATTTATTATTATTGTATGCCTGATGTGTGTATGTGTGTGTGTGTGCCTGATGTGTGTGTGTGTGTGTGTGCCTGATGTGTACGTGTGTGTGTGTGCTTGATGTGTGTGTGCCTGATGTGTGTGTGTGTGCCTGATGTGTGTGTGCCTGATGTGTGTGTGCCTGATGTGTGTGTGCCTGATGTGTGTGCGTGCGCGCACGTGTGTCTCGGAGGTCAGAGAACAGCTTTCAGGAGTTGAATCCTCTCCTTCTTCCATGAGGAACGGGGCATCAGACTCATCAGGCTTTGGTGCTTAAGTGTCTTACCCAGTGGGCCTTTGCACCAGCTTCAGATAGCGTCTTGTGGCAGGGCTGAATGACAAATGACAGGGAATTGAGATGACACTGGAAGTGGATCATGGGAGACTGAAGATGCTTTGACTCCAAGGAGCAGATCTGACTTCTGCTGACAGAGGCAGGAAACTTCAGTGCTCACTCAGGTGCAGAGGACACCCACCCCCACCCCCCAACACCTCAATCAAGGATATAAAGGGCTAAGCATAAACCAAGCTTACTTAGGGCCAAATGACAGATGCCTTGGGAACTCCCCTCTCTCCCAAACCTAGACAAAGCCTCCCTCAAATTCACTTTACAACTTTGCTTACTAAGGAAGTTCTTTAACTTTGGTATAAATTACACTCTGGGCAATGCCTGGAGGCGGTGACACACCCCTTTCACCCCAGCACTTGGGAGGCAGAGGTAGGCAGATCTCTGTAAGTTCAAGGCCAGCCTGGTCTACAGAGAGTTCCAGGACAGCCAGGACAAAAATAGTGAAACCCTGTTTCAAAAAACAGAAACAAAAAACAACAAAAAAAGGAGGGGTGGAGAGTGTTTCTTAGCAACTGTTAGAGTTGTGAGTCTCAAGCCATCAAAGTCCTGTGTTCTCCATTAATAAGACTAGATGCAATTCTTCCCAGAAAAACTCACACTCATGCTGCCCATCTTTTTATGCTTTTATATCACCTTTCTTCCCGTTTGTTAGGAACTCCAACTCTATTCTCATTGGCTTGCCATAAAGCTTCTTTCTTCATCAAAACCCATAAGCTCAAGTTTTGCCTTCCTGGTTTCTAGATACAACTCCTCAGACAGCTACTGGTGACTGTATGAGTTGTGAAGCTGGATTTCCCACTGCCCCTGCTGCTGACACTCCACCCTCTATCCAGCCTGGTCTTGAACCCACAGTGGTCTTCGTTCAGGGATTACAAAGCTGGGCTACCATGCCTGGTTTATGTAACGTTGGGATTGAACCCAGGGCCTTGTGCACGCTAGGCAATCACTCAACCCACTGAGATACACCCCAACCCACGTGACTTTGGATTAAAGCAACAATGAACTGTTTAGGGTTATAAACGCTGGGTTTAGGGTGAGTCTGGACCCCTGCCTCCTCCTGTCTCCATTCTGCTGCTGGACTGCTGCAGTCTGGCACAAGCAACACATAGTAGGGTTGTCCCTAAAAGCAGAGCTGCAGCCTCCTCACTCTCCCAGTCTTTGGTGAAGCCTCCAGAAGAATCAGACACATGGCTGACTTTGCTCAGTTCTTGGCTACCTTGTATAATGTAATTCCCTTTCCAGACTTGAAAACAGCAGCCCTCTCTTTTGGCTTCATCTTTAACTTCAGTGAAAAACTGTGGAGGTGGATGAAGTGATGGTTATATCACATGTGAGCATGCTCAGTTCCAGTGAACCATACACTTATTCAAATAGTCAAAATGACCAATTTTGTTATGTACATTTTATAAAAATTGAAATGCATTAATACATTTAAAAATCAGTTCATCGGCATTATAATGTTGGTTTTGTCTGTTTCCTGTCTTAGGAAATTTAGAAAACAGTGTGGTTTCTTAGTTTTAATAAGATTAAGGATCAGGCATGTTGGCTCACTTAAGAGGCTGAGATCAAGGACCTTCCTCACTTCAAAAGCCATCTTGGGTTAGAGAGGGAGTTTTGGATCAGTCCAGGCTACAGTGAGACACTGCCTCTAAAATATGAAATAAGAACCTGGGAAGATGGTTTAATTAGTATGAGGAGCAGGAGGAACTGAGTTTGAATCCCAAGTACTCACACAAAAAGCTGGGTGTGGCCATGCACTCCTGTAACTCTTACAACTCAAGTTCTGCAGAGACGTGGTTGGGCTTGCTCACCAGCAGCCTGGCTTCAGGGTCAGTGAGAGACAAGGGAAGAAGATAGAGAGTGACAGAGTGGGACAGCTGACATCCTCCTCTCGTCTCTAAGTGTGCATGGATGTGTGCTCCACCACAGGTCTGTGTGTGTGTTGAACAAGGTGGCTTTTACAGTGGCCAGATGGCCTCCACAGAGTCCCTCACTTCTCTGTTCCGGAGAGGACAAGCTGGCATAATAATATTGGGGACCAGTGGTTGATAACCCATGACGTTGTCTCAAGAATGAAGAGTTGAGCTGGGTGTGGTGACTGACACCTTCAGTCCCAGCACTAGGGAGGCAGAGGCAGGTGATCTCTATGATCAAGTCCAGCCTGATATACAAAGCTAGTTCCTGGACAGTCAGGGCTGTTACACAGAGAAATCCTGCTTTGAAAAGCCAAACCAAACAAACAAAAAAACAAACTGAGTAGTAGTGATGCTCCTTTTTAATTCCAGTACTTGAGAAACAAAGGCGGGTAGATCTCTGTGTACGAGGCAAGCCTGAGCTACAGCTCCAGTCTACAATGCAACATGGAACAATGAGTTCCAGGAGAGCCAAAGGTGGTACACAAGGAAACTCTGTTTTAAAAAATCAACCAACTAACCAAACAACCAAACACCAAACAAAAATGAGAGTTTAAAAAACCATTTTTGGTATATGTACATGTGTGTGTATGTTTGAGTGTATGTGTAGCACATGTGTGAGGAGCTGGAGGATGTTAGAAGAGGGCACTGGATCCCCTGGAGTCACTACACGGGCTCTGAGAACTGAACTTAGGTCCTCTGGAAGAGTAGCCAGTTCACTGAGCCATCTCCTCAGTGCATACGAAGAGTGTCTGGAGTTCTAGAAGACCCCTGGGAATGTTCCCTTTTCCATCTGTCCTAATTAAAATGAGCCCAGCACTGCATTGGAACCAGTGTCACGGCTTCTTGTAGTTCTAATATATCCCACTAATGGGAGCCCAACAAAATAATCTTCATCCCATAATCCTCTGCTTTTGAACAAGATTTCACTAAACCAATTCAATGTCTGTGTGAAGTTCTGGGAGATCCTCAGTACAGGAAATTCTGTTTGGAATACACCTCTGGCTATAAACACTGCCATGGACATCCTTCATCCCTCCGACTGTGCTCTAGAGACTTTCTTCGGTGATTTAAAACTCAAATTCCTATAGTTTGTTTTTCAATTTTATTTTTGGTTATTGTGTCCGGGCATAGTGTGTGTGTGTGTGTGTGTGTGTGTGTGTGTGTGTGTGTGTGTGTGTGTGTGTGTTTGGTACACATCTGCCCCACACATGTGCAGAGGACAGCTTTCTGAAGTCAATTTTCTCCTTCCATCCTGTCTGCCAGGAATCAAACCTAGGTTGTCAAACTTGCCTGCCAAGCACCAGCTACACTGTCTCGACAGTCTCTTACAGTCCGTTTTTTTTGGATTATTGATTTGCATTTTGAGACAGGATCCTTCTTTTTAAAAGCATCAAATTTTTAAGCTACTTTGTGTATGATATGTGTGAGGTAGCACACGTGCCATTTTTCATGTGAAGGTGAAAGGACCATTTCTGGGGTTGGTTCTCCTCACCATATGAAGTCTGGGAGATGGAAAGCAAGCTACCAGGCTTGGACTTTACTCACTTAGCCATTTTGAGTAAACCTTGGTTTTGACTTTGCGAGATAGAGTCTCATATAGCTCAAAATGGCCTTGAACTTCCTATGTAGTCAAGGCTGACATTGAATCCATGAGCTTCTTGCCTCCACCATGCTTCAGTTATTTAATACTGCTATTTTTCTTCTCCCTGTCTCATTTTCTTAAATTAATTTACTTTTGTAAAATATATGTTATATGCTGAGCATTCCCCTACCCGCTTTACCAAGGAACATTATTGAGGCCTTGGTGTGTAAACATTCCTGTTCTCTAGGTGGCTACATGCATCCTCTAGATTTTTCCTGGGGGAGTTTCTGGATTTCTGGTCCCAGGTTGGTATCTGGCAGTCTTTAATTTCTCAGTTGGTACACGTGGATCTATGTTCATACACTACTAATTGCATCTCAACTAATTTTCTGATTTTATACATTTTTCCAATTTCTCTTCATTAAGCTTAGAATTTCTTCCATGAAGGAATTTTTGTAGTTAAGTTCCCTTCAAACTAGTAACACACTAACATTCTCTCTCTCTCTCTCTCTCTCTCTCTCTGTGTGTGTGTGTGTGTGTGTGTGTGTGTGTGTGTGTGTGTCTATAGTGCTGGAGGACAGAACCTGGTATGTCATAATAGCAAACAAAGGCATTTTTGTTGAGCCATACCTCCAACCAAATTAAGTTGGAAGATATTTTATCACAAGGTTCAAGCTTTCTCAGAGCAGCCTTGAAGTTATTTTTAATCAGGAACAGACTTTTTTTTTTGCATTTAATGTGTGTGTGTGTGTCTGTGCAGGAGGCCTCAGGGGTCAGAAGAAGCATCAGATGCCTGGAAATAGTGTGATAGGTGTCTGTGAGCTGCCATGTATGTGCTGGAAATGGAGCCCTCACCCACCCCTCTGCAAGAGCTGTGAGTGCTCTTAACCATGGAGCCAACACTCCAGCGTGGGGAACAGGCTTGTTTAGATTTCTGTCTGGATTGACCTTTTCATCCACAGGACTCTAATCATCACAAAACTAATTCAACCTGTTTCTTCAAGAATTAAAACATCTTTTACATAATTTCTTCATTCTTTTTCCACCTTATTTCAACTTTGCTTTTTATAGCCAATAGTGACTAGTCGCTGTCTATTCTGGAACATTCCTGAGCTCTTTTATATTAAGCAAAGCAGATGGGGCAGTATGTCTCCTGATCTGAAGTTGCTTGGCAGAGGGCAAAGGGGATATAAAAACAAAAGCTGCATTTTGACAACTTCATAATATACTTCCTCTTGGTAGTTCGCCAGCCTGACTTCTCCAGCAGGAAATGACTGGAGGGAAAAACAAGATTATCAGACAGAGAAGGTAATCTATAGTAATCAGGTGCAATTTCAAAACCTGACCTTCATTCTCCAAGAACTAGAAAGAGATAACGACTGCTGAAGAATAGAAATATCACAGCTTAAAAAATAAAAGGAGGAGGGCTGGAGAGATGGCTCAGCGGTTAAGAGCACTGACTGTTCTTCAGGAAGACCTGAGTTCAATTCCCAGCAACCACATGGTAGCTCACAACCATCTATGAGATCTGGTACCTTCTTTTTTTTTTTGAATTATTTATTTATTATGTATACAGTGTACAGAAGAGGGTACTAGATCTCATTACAGATGGTTGTGAGCCACCATGTGGTTGCTGGGAATTGAACTCAGGACCTCTAGAAGAGCAGTTAGGGCTCTTAACCTCTGAGCCACCTCTCCAGCCCCCTGGTACCCTCTTCTGTACATTGAATACATAATAAATAAATATTTTAAAAAAGGTGCTGGCAAATTTAGTTTATTACCATCACAACTTTATTTTTGCTTATTATCTGTTGTATTGTTTGGTTGGTTTTTATTTGAGCCTTCACCCCATCCCACCTCCAGCTTCTGCCTCAAGAGAACATTTCAATCTGTCTCTAATTTCATTAATATTATTTTTTAATTTACTATTTATCTTAAAGGCAGGCTCTTCAAGACCTTCTGGCCTCACATTCTCCAGGACTGAGATGAAAGGCTCGGGATATGACATGACTCAACCCTTCCCACGTTAGAGTACTAGATCAGACTCTGGAATGTTTTGCGAAACTGTTTCCCCGCAAGCGTTCACTCCTCCCGGCACACCCATACATTCTGGTTTGTTTCTTTGTCTTCATAGGTGGAGAATGGAATCTTGTTGCTGCTGTGGTTGGCGTTCTTGGAGGCTGGTGAGCCTGGGTTTGTTTTCAGACCTGCGCAGACTTGAATGTAACCTATTCTCGAGAAACAACTAGTGCAAAACCCTCACATACTTATCAGCTGGGCCTTATCTTATGGACCGTTAGGATTTCTTCAGTTACTAAGATTATTAATTCTATTTTATATTATTAATAAGCAGTTTCTTTAGTCTAATTTGTGGCGCTTGAGCTTTGATTTAATTAGATTAGTTTTGGCCTAGAAATCTCACATTTTCATCTGATCAGTTCTATACACCCAAATCATCCATAATTCATTTCCTTGCCTTTGATCAGGATGACCTAGTTAGTCTTTCTTTTCAAGGACTCATCTGAGACAGACTAGACTCTACCTTCTGCTTCCAGCCAGTCAGCTGGGGATTATTGAAGTGGGTTTTAGTTGTTGATATTGTTACTTAACCTTCTCGCACAGTGATACAGCTATAACTTTATTAAGGGGATACCAGGCCCAAATCCAACCATTAATATCCACCTTATTTTCCATCAAACATTTGTGGGGAGCATGTGAGAAGACTGATCTGGTAAGGGCACTTGCTGATAATCCTTTTATTAAGAGGATATCACACCAAAATTCAATCATCAATACACAATATACAACTTTATTTTCCAGCAAAAGTTAATGTGTGTGTTGTGTGTGTGTCTGTGTGTCTCTGGGTGTATGAGCAGAATGGCTCGTTGACTAACAGCCAATTGTGAGTCCTGGGTTCGATTCCTAATCATCCCACAGGATGGATGGACAGAATCAATTCCTACCAGTTGTCCTCTGATTCCCACACTGGATAGATAGATGCTAAACTAAAAAACTGATGAGTCTGGAGAGACAGTTCAGTGGGATAAAGCATTTGCCATGTAATCATGGGGAACTGAGTTTGAATCCCCAGAACTGGTATAAAGAGTTGAATTTTTACTGTAAGATCCCATAATCCCAGTGTTGATGGGGGCCAATGGAAAGTGAGGAATTCCTGAAGCCCTGAGTCCGCTAGCCTGGCATGGAAAGTCTGAAAACAAGTAAACCCTGTTTACAACAATATGGAAAGGGAGGAGCAGTTCTTGAGGTTATCCTTAGTCATATAACCCCAACACACACACACACACACACACAGAGTTAATGAGAACATTTTTTATTTTATATGCGACATCAAGGCAATTGGCCAGGAATTAAATTACAACCTTAAAGTTTTATTTTCACTCTTTGAGTACTCAGAAAGCAATAATCCCTACAATGATGGAAACGTGTTGAATTAATTACACAGAAAAAGTGGTTTAAGTAATTTTGTTTTTAATGTCTTACAATATAAACAGACGTACTTATAACTTCAGCCTACAAATAGCATCCTTTGGGAGATTACTATTCATTTAAAGCTTTGCAAATGGGGGCTGGAGAGATGGCCCAGTGGTTAAGAGAGTTTAGTGCTCTTACGGAGGACCCGGGTTCAGTTCCTAGCACCCACATGGTGGCTCACAACCATCATAAAGCCAGTTCCAAAAGATCTAACACTTTCTTCTGACCTCCATGTCTTCCAGGCATCCTCAAAGTTCACTTACATGCAGGCAAAATACTAATACACATGAAAATAAACAGATCTGTTAAAAACTAAACAAGCAAACAAATGCTACATTTTTTTTGCAAAGAACATTTAAATGTAGCTTTTAATAAAAATAGTATTTCCAGGATTAACCTATATAAGGATATGTCTCATATTAGAGATCACAATCTACAAATATAAAATATATCATACTACCTATTACAGCCTGGTGTTCTGTAGAAAAAAACCAATAAAGACAAATTAATCTTTCTTTAAAAAATGCTCAGGATTACAAATTTAAGGTATGAGTTCATAAATAAATTATAAAAGGGAATATACTAAGGTTTCACGTATTCCAGGCTGGCCTTGAACTTCATATATCTGAAATGGGCTTTGAACTCCTGAACTTCCTGCCTCCATCTCCCCACTGCCCTGCTCAGAATATAGTTTTTACAAATCTTGAGGTGGTACTTCTGCCTGCTTTGCCTTGTTCTTTTCTGTTGTTACCCCCCCATATTGATTAATTATTGAGAGTGCACTCTCCAGTGTTCCCCTAACTCCTGCAGCGGTTGCTTGTCTCTCTCTAGCACGTGGGTCGAAAGGATGGGACTCAAGTCTTCAGTCTGACGTGGAGCATCTCTACCAGATGAGTGTCTCACCAGCCCTTAAATTTATCATTTTTCTGACTTTGTTCTTCCCAGTTCTTGATTCATAGGTGGTTTCTGGGGATTAACTCTTTGAGTTGCCAAGTAAACCCTGAACACTAAATTTAATGTGCGTGATGACATATTGTATATTTAATAAAATCAGTCTGGAATATCAGAGGACAGAACCACCCACTGTCAAGCCAAGAAGGTCAGAGAGTGGTGACATCTTTATTCCCATCACTCAGGAGACAGAGATCTTTCTGAATTTCTGTGAGTTCAAGGCCTAACAGCCAAGCAGCAGTAGCTCACACCTTTAATCCTAACTGTAGGATTATGATATAAAGTCGAATTAGGAAGTAAAACACCAACCAATCAATAAAAAACACAAGGCACCGTGACACATGCCTATGCCCATAATCCCAGCACTTGAGAGTTGAAAGCAGGAAATCCTTTGTCATAGTGATACTTGGCTACATAGCAAATTTGAGTCCAATTTGGTCTCAAAAGAAAAAAGCAAACAAAAACTGTAGACTGAAGTTTCTGATCTGTTCACGCCTGTGGTCCTGAGGAAACTTCCCACCTGCAGTCTTGCTGCTGCTTCTAAAATAATTATACAAAGGCTTATATTAATTACAAACTGTTTGGCTTAGGCTCATTATCAGCTAGCTCTTACAACTTAACCATTTCTAGTAATCTATGTCTTACCTGTACTTTTACATCTTGCTTCCTTGGGCAGCAGTTTGCAGCATCTCTCTTGACTCTGTGCGTCACCTCCTTTATCTATTGAATTTCCCACCTGCCTCTGAGCTGCTTTGCCATAGGCCAAAACTGTTTCTTCATTATCCAAAGATAATTGACATCATACAGAAAGATATCCCACACCAAAAAACATTTTTAAAACCTCAACAAAACAGCAATATAAAAAGTGTAGGCCCAACTAGAAATCCAGGCAGAACCTTCATGTCAATCATGAGACTGTAAGTAGAAGTTTCTGTCCTGCCAGCAGCTTCCAAATAAACATACTGAGGCCTAATAATAATTACAAATGCTCGGCGAACAGCTTAGGCTTGTTACTAGCTAACTTTTACATCTAAATTACTTACACGAATCCCTATATTTTTATCTATGTTTCGCCACATGGCTTGGCACCATTTCTCAGTAAGGCTTGCCCACCTTGTTTCTTTCTGCATTTGCTAACGACTCTCAGCTCTGCCGTTCTTCCCCCCAGCATTCTCAGTTTTGCTCTCCTGCCTACCCTTATCAGCTATGGCTAGTCAGCTTCTTTATTAAAGCAATCACAGTAATGCAAAATCACAGTGTACAGAAGGATTATTTCACGGCATGAAGCAGAATTCCTTCTTAGGAAACATTGGGTTTTGCTTGAAGATCTTCAGCTTTGACTGATTCAATAAAACATTATGGCACTATTGAGGGTAATCTTTACTTAAAAGCAATCGACTGTCAATATTGAAATATTAATCACAACTACTACATACAGTCACAGCTATTGAAATGAATCTTCACCATAATCTTCCCCTTGAATTGACTCCTCCCCCCATATTATACATATAGAAGGCTCCTATTCTTCTCTGAAAGGCCCTTCATATCCTATGCTTTAGAGACCCTGAGATCCGGTCTATGAGGAAGGCAGCTGACATAGGATATGTCCATAGTATTCACTAATTTTCCTAGCTACTGCCAGAATTCCTGAGACTAGTTATCAAATGGTATCTGCTAACACTCATATTTCAGTGAGTTTCCTTTTAGCAATTAGGAGCATAGAGTGTATGGCTTTGACTCTGTAGTTATTGGATAAAGGAGGGTGAGTGAATGTGGTTAAGTATCCCTTGCCTGGAGGTGGAATGAAGCAAGGTCTTGGATAACATCAGTTTGCAGTTTGTTAGTCTTGGGAGGACAAAGTAGACCTCGGAAAGAGGGTGGCTGGAGGTATTAGCCGACCAAGGGTGGCACTACATTCGAAGGTGAAGGTGGAGCCGGATGTCAGACTGCACAGTGGTACTGGAGGAGAGAGGTGAGCACCATGCCATTTTGAAGTATAGTTCATATAAACATTGTGCTGCAAATGAGTGAAACAAAGGTCTCTCTTCCACTGGCACTGGAAAGGACTGGGAATCCATCCCATTATCCCATTTCCTGTTTTGGTGTTTGTTTTGTTCTTTGAGAGAGGGGTCTCCCTGTATAGTTTTGGCTGTCCTGGAACTCACTGTGTAGACCAGGTTGACCTTGAATTCACAGAGATCCACCTGCTTCTGGAGTGCTAGGATTCAAGGGGTGAGACACCATCCTTGTCTTATTTCAGGTTCTTATCTGTGAGAAAGAAATAAAATTAGACCTGTTTGTCCTTCAACATATTCCATAGGACAGCTCAGTCCTTAGGTTTCTGAGACTAATTTTTAAATTGTTTTTTGACACATTCTCATATATGATAGGCCAATCCTGAGCTTGATAAGTAGCTAAGAATGACCTTGAATTTCTGACCTTTTACACAGCAAATTGGAGGTCATTTTGAACAACATGAGGCCTTGTCTAAAAAAAATCAAAAGGAATCTCTTCTACCTCAAATAAACAAGAAGATTACTACATCTGATTGGTATGCATTTTGGAGGACAGAAGGGCTACAATGATGAAGAGGCCTTTTAAAAAAACAATTTATTGGGATGGAGATATGGCTCAGAGGTTACAAGCACTGCCTGCTTTTCCAAAGGTCTTGGGTTCCATTTCCAGCACCCCATGATGGCTCACAACCATCTATAATCAGATCTCCTCTTCTGGCCTGCAGGCATACACGCAGGCAGAACACTGTATATATAAAATAAATGTTTTGGGGCTGGAGAGATGGCTCAGAGGTTAAGAGCACTGACTGAATTCTATTCCCAGCAACCACATGGTGGCTCACAACCATCTTTGATGACATCTGGTGCCCTCCTCTGTATATTGTATACATAATAAATAAATAAATCTTAAAAATAAAATAAAATGTTTTAAAAATGATTATTTTATTTTGTATGTGTACAGGTGTTTACCTGAATGTATGAACATGCACCACATTGCATAAAAACAGACACAATCCGACACAGCTAGTGGGAATGTAATAAGGCCCAGTCCTATAGAGGGGAATTTGGCAAGATGGAAAAAAACCCTGTACATTCTCCTTTTGATTCAGTAGTCTTTCCCTAAGAATTGGGTTGAGGTGAGGCTAGAGAGATGGCTCAGAGGTTAAGACCACAGGCTGCTCTTCCAGAGGTCCTGAGTTCAATTCCCAGCAACCACGTTGTGTCTCACAACCATATGTAAATGACATCTGCTGCCTTGTTCTAGCCTGCAGGGATACATGCAGGCAGAACACTGTATATATAATAATTTTAATAAATTTTAAAGATTTATTTATTTATTATGTATATAGTATACAGAAGAGGGCATCAGATGTCATCATAGATAGTTATGAGTCACCATGTAGTTCCTGGGAATTGAACTCAGGTCCTCTGGAAAAACAGTCAGTGCTCTTAACTTCTGAGCCATCTCTCCAGCCCCCAAATAAATAAATCTTAAAACAATTATTTTAAAAAAACATGATATAGGTATACACCTGTAATCCAAGTGCTGAGAGGCAGATCAGGGGTAATAACTGCAAGGTCCAGGCTAGCCAGGGATGCAGAGTAAACCCTGTCTCAAAGAAGAAGACGAAAAGGAGAAACATCAGCAGCAGCAGGAGGAGGAGGAAGAAAAGGCTTAGACTGTTAAATAAGTTCATTATTAGTAGATGGTAATCGAGGCCAGTAAAAGGGCTCTCGTCCCCTGGAGGTGGAGTTGCAGGCATTATGAGTGGCAGAATGTAGGTTCTAGGAATCAAATATTCTGGAAGAGGAATATGCATTCTTAACCACTGAGCTATGTCTCCAGCCCCTAGATAGGTTCTTATTTAGCCCAGACTGTGGTGGACTCACTGTGTAGACAGAGTTCCTGAACTTTCTAACTCCATATCTCAACTGCTGGGATAACAGGCCCTGCTTTAGGGCAAGCCTCTTACCACTGACCTGAGTGACCCTGTGCTCCTGCACAATATTGACCTTCCCCCATGGCCTAAAAAGAAAAGTACAGAACTTCAGAGTTGAGGCACTAAGGAGAAAAGATAGACGGCCCAACAACAAAGTACATACTAGTTAGTTTTCATGTTGCTGTGAAGTAACCAACAGAAATGTCTTAGGAGAACAGATTTCATGCGGTGATGTGGCACGAACCTTTAATCCCAGCACTTGGGAGGCAGAGACAGGTAGATCTCTGAGTTTGAGGCCAGCCTGGTCTACAGAGGGAGTTCCAGGACAACCAGGACTACACAGTCTTGAAAAGACGGAGTGAGGGGGGCTGGAGAGATGGCTCAGCAGTTAAGAGCACCGTCTGCTCTTCCAGAGGACCTGGGTTCGATTCCCAGCACATGGCAGCTAACAACTGTCTGTAGTTCCAGTTCCAGGCAAACACCAAGGCAAATAAATAAATAAATAAATAAAGTTAAAAGAAAAAAAAAAAGCAGAGTGAGGAGAGAGAGAGACAGAGAGAGATTCTGAGGGTTCAGACAGGGCCCAGTCTGTAGTTCACTCATGGTCGGTGTGGAAGCAAGGGGAACACTGGAGGTCAGCTTTCTTTCTGCTTCTTCTATTAGATCATCTTGATCCCCCAGCCTAGGAGACCACATTTTACTCTTTTCAATTCACAGTCTCTGGGGATGCTTTTCACAGACACACCAACACATAACCTGGGATCTCCTAAGTGATTTGAAATCTTGTTAAGTTGATAATGAAGAGTAGCCATTTTAGTGCTCAAAGCCTGATTGATAGGATAAACATTCCAGCATATAGATAAACATTACAATAGAGGTGAATATAATCAAAACATATGCATGTATGAAAATACCATAATGAAACCTATTATAGATAATGTAAAGTTGATATATACTACTGAAAACTAAAAACAAAAGCAAACCAGATGAAAAAGATGTTAGCTTATTCAAAGTTGTGGTTACATCTTCTAGACAAGTTTGCAATGCCTGGGAATAGGTAGGAAAAAGCTGTCCATCAGCTGGGTTCAGTAATATTACAATCTATGTAAAGAATGCAGACAAAAGACTTGGGGTAGGGTTTTCAGTAGGTTGTAGGAAGGTGGATCCAGTGCTCCGGACCACTGTAAAAGCAAGGACTTACCTTCATACCCATTACCAAGATGGATGGACCTGGGGATTTTAGCTGCTCTGAAGTGCCTTGTCTAATCCAGTGTGGCTCAAAGATCACGGTGGGTTTGCTAATACCCACCGACAGAGATGACGAGCTTAGGCTTCTTCACAACACCAACTTCACATTACAACCCTCTCTCTGTGTTTTATTGGTTAATTTTTTCTTTCTTTCTTTTTGTTTTTTGTTTTGTTTGGTTTGGTTTTTGGTTTTTCAAGACAGGGTTTCTCTGTGAGTCCTGGCTGTCCTGGAACTCACTTTGTAGACCAGGCTGACATCTTACAGAGATTCACCTGCCTCTGCCTTCCATCCAAGTACTAAGATTAAAGGCATGTGCCACCACCACCCGGCCTATTTTTGTTTTCTAAAATTTATTTTATTTTTCTTTGAGACAGGGTGTTATGTATCCCAGGCTGGACTCAAACTGGCTATGGTACCTAAGGATGGTCATGAACTTCTGACACTCCTGATCTTCTACTTCTTACAGGCATCATCACCGTGCCACCTTAGTGCAATATTGAAGAAGTTAAAATTAGCTGGGCGGTGGTGGTGTATGCTTTTCATCCCAGTGCCTGGGAGGGAGAGGCAGGTGGACCTCTGAGTAGGAGGCAGCCTGGCCTACAAAACAGAGAAAGAAACAAAGGAAAAATAAAAGCAGTTAAAACTATTGTCGCTATACTCAGGATGAACAACAACAACAAAGACCCCAACTATAAATAAAGAATAAACACTGCTTTGCTTGTTATCATCTGGCATTGAGTCAGAGGGGACAAATCAATTGCTTAGCATTTGCAAAGTTCTGCATGTTTGTCTAACTGGAATTTTTCTTCAAGTCAGTCCCTCAGGTCATCTCATTTTCTCCTAGGCAAGTTTATGAGGCTGGATATGGGTACATAGTAGGTAATGTGAGGCTTTCTAGACAGGCATGTTTGTGATTTTGCAGGAAGGTCACAGCCTGCCTGGGGTCTCATAGGCAAGAAGTAGCTGCTGTAGGATTGGATCCTAAAGTTGATGATACCAGGCCAGACATTGCTGGATGCTGGATGGCCTGTAGCTACTTTCTTCCTGGCAACACTTGTCAAGGAGAAATGTCTATAAGGAGTCAATCAGTGCTGTGTGCTGAGAATGAGAAGAGCCCAAATAAAGGTCTCAGGACTGAGGTTCTTCTAGTTGGCTGGTCTGGGACTATTGCATAACATGCCAGCATTCCAGAGAGTCTACTGGAGTGCCAGGGGCAAGATCTATTTTTTGATCACTGACATACAAGGTGTGTCCTAATTTTAGGAAGCTCCAAGAAACAGAAACATGTATTTAACCAAAGACTGATACTGAATTGTGGTTTGCTTCCTTGCTGTTTTTGCTTTTGTGTCTTGAGACAGGGTCTGTGTAGCCCAGTTACCCTCAGACTTGCTATACACTTGACTACCTGCCTCCACCTCCCTCCCAAGTGCTGAGATTACAAACATAACTGACTCAGTTTTGATGATTTACTATGGGCAATTCATGTTGAAGGTCATTTAGTATCAAATTCACCCTAATCAATTGCTGGAAATTTGTCTGGCAATTGGTAGGTACATAATGTCTTGTTGAGTCATTTTAATATAGTAAATAAATGTTCAGTCAATTACTTGAACATCTACAACTATGCTATAAAAGTAAACAAACCATAGTCAAGGCTTCTACCCGAAGAGAAGCTAATTGGAGTCTATTTAAGGAGGTATCATCTTTGCACCCAAGTACATAAATAATAACCCGTGATGAGAGCCAGTTGAGTAGCAAACATCAGAGATATTAACTCACATAAAACTCTCAAGAGAGAAAGCAATCACTTTGGAAGAAAGTAAACAGAACAGTTTGCAGGAACTAATCTTTGAGCTCAGACCCTGAGCTTGAGAAGTGAGTAGTACACTTCTGGGGGCAGAGAGGAACTAGCCATGCAAAGAGAGGGTGGTCAGATGCCAACAAAGACATCAGGAGACTGACACCATCAGTTTGTCTGTGGCCAGAATAGCTACTGCTTCAGTGAGCTGGCAAGGCACTGGGCTTGCATCTGAAGGTGACCTTTGTGCAGCCAGGCATTCAAAAAATGAGACTTTAACCCTATCAGAACAGTCCCTGGGACTACTTTTCTCTACATAGTCAGAGGCCAAGAAATCATTCTGGAGGATAGCTAGAGACAAATTTGTTCAAGTGGTCAGTGGCAGGAAAGGCCATGCAATGTCAGGAGGTCCATGGTCAGTATCAAGAGCAAGAGAAAGGCCAAGGGGTTAAGAAACAGTTAAGAATGATGGATGAGGGGCTGGAGAGATGGCTTAGTGGTTAAGCTCACTGGTTTCTCTTTCAGAGGACTCTGGTTTAATCCTAGTACTTACATGGTAGCTTACAACCATCTGTAGCTCCAGTTCTAGAGATCTGATGCTTCTTCTGATCTTTGAGGGTACCATAAATATATACACCCATACAGGCAAAACACTCATACATATAATATAAAATAAATAAATCTCATTAAAAAAATACTGATGGATGACCCTGGAGATATAGCTCAGTGAGATATAGCTTAACTGGTAGAGAGCTTTTTTAGCATGCTCAAGGCCCTGTTGGATCCCCAGGGCTGCATCAATAAGGCATTGTAGAGCCTACCTATATATACTTCTAGCACTCAGAGGGTGGAGGCAGTGCAAGAGAATCAGAAGTTCAGTACCATCTTCAGCTGCATCAAGTTCCAAGCCAGCCTGAGATAAGTCAAAATCAGGGGCTGATGAAACAGTTCATTAGAAAAAGGCACTTGACACACAGGCCTGATAACCTGAATTTGATTCCCAGATCTCATGACATCTTGAAAGTTGTCATGTATCTGATCTCATACACCTACACTCATATACAAACACAATAATAATAAAAAACAAATAATTAAAATTAAAACCTTCAAAAAAATGTGTATGAAACTGTTGTTTATCTATGGCACAGTGGCTATGTCTTGATCTACTGCTATTTCAGCCAGTAACTGTGACTCTGCAGTTACTGGTCTGATTCTCAAGCAGCCACCTAGCCACTCAGGCCATAGCCTGGCAGGAAGTCTGTCCCAGCAGGTACCGGCACTGTTGCTGTCACTAAAGGTGCTTTAACTAAATATCATTCTGTTAATAAATAGGACTCCAGATTAGAAGGCTGGGGTGAAAACTTGCTAGCTCAGAGAGCTTGAGTAATCACTGGCTAATTTTTCCTTGTTGGCATCTTCCCCTAAAACCTGTCCATCTACTACAGCAGCAAAGGCCTGGCCACCCACGGCCCCCCTACTGTTTGCAATGTCTCTCTAGCTCTTCCGGAAGTCCTCTGATGCTCTATGATTACTGTTGGCCAGCTGGTTGCTAACTCAGTTTCCTGACTCAAGGTTCATTTTACATAACTAATGCAAATGCTAACTCAGTGTTCACAGTGTGACCAAATATCCCCCAACATTGTATTTATCAGCAGGTTTTATCTTTACTGTTGAACAATTTTCTGTCTTTATTAATGTACCATTTGGGTAAATTTTTAGGAAGAAGATCATATAGCCAGAAATTTCATAGAAAAAATATTGAATGTTCCAACAGAATTAAAAATTCCCACTGTTCTCACTTAACTATGTGTCTTTTTTGTTTATTCTCTCTCTGTTGTTCTCACTAATGTTAATATTAAAAAAAAATTATTGCAGGGTTTCTCTGTGTAGCCCCAGCTGCCCTGGAACTGGCTTGGTAGACCAGGCTAGTCTTGAACTCAGAGATATGCCTTTAATGCTGAGATTAAAGGTGTGTACCACTACAACTGACTTTTTTTTTGACAGGGTTTCACTCTGCAGCCCTGTCTGTCCTGGAACTTACTATGTAGACCAGGTTGGCCTTGAACTCACAGAGATTCACCTGTATCTGCCTCCTGAGCACTGAGATCAAAGGCATTTGCCACTATACTGGGATTTTTTTAATTGTATTTTAATTACTTATCTGTGTGGGGGCACATATATGCCATGGCCCATATGTAGTAGTCAGAGGGCACTTGTATCTGTGTATTCATCTGTGTAAGCCCATGTGCCATGGTGCCCATAAAGTCAAAGGGCATCTTGAGGGCTTGGCTCCCCTCCCCGCCAGGGACATGACTCCCAGGGACAGAAGTAGCTGTCTGGTAGACGGCAAGTAACTTTACTCCAAGTCAACTCACTAGTTAGCTCTTTCTTGCCCTCTTGGATGCTCAGCTCCATATTTTCAATTCAGGTTGATCATTGGGTCCTGCCTGGATTTCCCCTCCTGACACCGAGGCCTGGAATTAGATCAAACAATGGTCTCATTGGTGTCCTATCTTTCAGAGTCAAGACCCTTTTGCCAGTTTCATGAGCCTTAAAACTCTTTCCCTGCTGGGCAGTGGTGACTCATGCCTTTAGTCCCAACACGCAAGAATGCTTCTGGGGTTATTCTATGGTCACACATAGGTAGAGAGTCCCAGGGATGACTGTAGAACATTCTCAGGCTGCCATCTGACTTCAGCTTCCTGGGAACACACTGCAACTTGTCCTGGGTAATATCTCCAGGGAACACTGGCTGCAGCGTCATTAGGCCACTAGCAAGACAGAGACAAGAGGAAGGTGTTGGGGCAGTGGCAGGAATGTGGCTGGGGCTTTATCTGCTGTCTTTATCTGTGCATACTGTGGGGGATAACTGAGACTCCTCAGGTGATCCTGGTGAGACTGAGGAGAGAAGAGAATATTTTGTCAATGAATCACTTAAGATAGGTTTTGATCAGGCTAGTAACCAGGGCAAGTTCCTCAGGTAGAAGGGCAAGAGCGCTGAGAGGGGCCGTGTTCCTTCATTGGTATGTCTTCTTCGTGATGCTGAGCCAGTTCTCTGTCTACCCAGAGCACAGGGGACACCGAGGTCTCCTGTCCTCCCTCTGTCTTTAGTACCTTCATGTGTGTGTATGTGTGTGTGTGTGTGTGTGTGTGTGTTTGTGTGTGTGTGAGAGAGACCATACACATGTCCAGCTTGTGTACGGAGCTCAGAAGACAACTTGTGAGAGTCTGTTCTTTTTCTTTCAAAGCTTTGTAGGAACCTTTATCCCCCGTGTCTGGGATTTCACAATGACCAGCGTCTGTGGAGGTTTATATTCAGCTACTTGTCTGATGGCCTGGTGGGCTTTTCCACCTGGAAATCAGACTCTTTAGTTCAAGGGAGTTTCTGTAAACCATTCCAGGATCTCTCCTTGTCAGTATCTGTTTTTCTGGAGCTGTGGTATCAGAGGATGACCTCTCACACAGCCCCTCACATTCCCCTCCATTATTTTCCTGTACTTTTTGTTTTGTCCTGTGTGACTTTTCTCAATGATATCATTCTTTCTATTGAGTTTTCCACCGGCACTCTGTTTGTTTGTTTGTTTATGATTATTTCTATGAATTCTTCCTGGTTCTTTTGGAAGCGCTTCTTTTCACAGCACTGTTTTCTCAGTCTATGACTGGAAAAGTCATCTTTTTCGTTTTCTTTCTTGGGTCTGTTGTTTACATGTCTTTTTTTTTCTTTCTTTGTGGTGACATCCTGGAGTTGAGGCTGGTCTTGAACTTGTGAGTGCAGGGATTTGAGGTGTGGAACCATACCTGACTGAGAAGTGTTTTTGAAGACTTTGTAAAACAAACTATTTCCAGAGATGTTTTCTTGAAGTATAATTGATACATAAAGGACAGCACATATTTTAATAAGTACAATTTGATGAGTCTGGACATGGATAGACACCTATGGTGCCACACCACAGTAAAGGTAAGAGACAATGCAACACTTCCCTCCATCCCCTTTTTGAGATTACATTTGACTGGCCTGCAACTTGCTAGTCACCCAATCTGGTATAAAGCTGTGGCAGTGTTCATGTCTGCACCTCCTGTTGCTAACATTGCAGACGAGAGTTACCATTTCTGACTGGCCTTCTCTGTTAGACATAATTCTTCCCCATAAGAACAGGTACCCAGTATTTCTGGTCCATACCACCTATAACCTCATGGTCCCTGGTATATATAGCAAATGTGTTTCAAACCTGTGTGTCATGTACCCTGAGCCAATGAAATGAAAATATCTAACAAAATAAAGAATGGGGGCCAGAGAGAGGACTCAGTGGTTAAGAGTATGTGCTGTTCTCTGCCTGAGGTCAGTTGAACTAACAGAACCCACATCAGGTGACTAATAACTGCCTGTAACTACTGCTCTAGGTGGATCTGACATCTTTGGCCTCTACACTCACATGCATATATGAACCTTAGGGATATAGACACATGCATAATTAAAAATCATTGCAGACATATACACGTATATGTAATTAAAAATAATAACAACAAATTAAAAAACAGAAAGCCAGGTAAAGAAGCTGCAGGGGACGCATAGTGGCTAAGACAGAGTCTGTAGGAATGTCCTGCTCCATAACTATAAAGGTTCAGATGCTCCTGGAATTGAAGACTGTTCTGGGTTTCTGTTCATCCTGGAGAGGAACTGGACTGACATGTTTTTGTTTTTGTTTTTCAGAGGCCATGTTGAGTTTATTGGGGTCTGGATGGATATCCAGGGTTTCAGAGGATGGGATTCAGGGAGAAAGGCTGTACTGCGCCTTCCATCTCTTCAGTAGGTACCAGTAGAGAAAAGTGCAGTGGAGTGAGGCTTCAGAGGCATGAGGGGCCTGTTAGAAGGTGTGCTGTTTGCCTTGGAGCTGTGAGGTTGCTTCATTGTCCCAGGCATACTTATCATCTTCAACTAGGAGTACTTTAGGTGCTGTTCAAATCCCTGAAAACTGTTTTGTGTGGTCCTTATTTTCATTATTATGTATTATTATTATTTAATTTATGTGTGTGTTTTGCTTCCATGTGTATCTGATCACTACATGTATCTGTTACCTGTGGAGGCCAGAATGTGTTGAATACCCTGGAACTGAAGTTACAAATGGTGTGAGCTGTAATGTGGGTGCTGGAAAACAAACCTGGGTCCTTTGTAAGAGCAATAACTAATTTTAACCACTGAATTATTTCTCTATCCTTGTTTTGTTTTGTTTTTGAGACATAATTCAATATAGGCAAGACTGGCTTCAAACTTTGTAGCTGAGAACGATCTTGAACGTACGATCTTTCCATTTCCTCTCCCACTCCCATCTCATTGTTGGATCACAGGCATACAGTACCAAGTACCATCCTTGGTAGGTTTATGGAATGCTATGGTTTGAATCTAGGGCTCTGAATGCTAGGCAGGCTCTCTACAAATTGAATGACATTGCCAGCCCTGTGTGATCATTATTCCGTTAAAACATGACAAAAGACTTGAAGGTGTTTATTGTAGCCAAACTCAAATCTCTATAAAGTTAAAAATAGTTATTTTCCTCTCCAGTAACTGGAGAATAATTGACTTTTTTCCATTTCTTTTCCTTTCAATTAAAATTGGCCATATAGTCACATGATTTAAAATTCAAAAACCATAAAAGGATTCAGAGTGAAGAAGGCCTTTCTACCTCTGTTTTCTGACTACTTCTCAGGTCTTTTTCTCCAAGGCCACCAGTATAAACCAGTGTAGACATGTCCTTGTGATATAATCTGTCATTCCAAGTTATATTCAGGACTCTATTAAATAGGAAAATGACTCAGGACACACAATTCTTTTATTTTGTAAATAAAAGAGTCTGAGGACTTCATTCTTCACTTTTGTCTGTAAAGAAAAATATCAGTATACATTCTGATAATTGTGGCTGGATTTGACTATAGTACCAGCATGAAGGAGGCTGAGGCAGGAAAAGGCGAGTGGTTACCACCTATGGCTCCATAGTGGAGTCATACTCTGTCACCACTACATAAAGAAATACAAACCAGAGAACACAGCAAAACCAGACTACAAAATAAAACCCCGAAGATCCAAGAGCCAGTGTAAATAAAAGAAAAATGGGTGGCTTCTTGGTCTTTTGGCAGATGCCAGAGAGGGCTATGGTGGTCAGTTTATTGTCAGCTTGACCCAAGCTAGAGTCACTTGGGAAGAGGGAGCCTTAACTGAGGAAGTGCCCTCCTCAGACACACAAGCCTGTAGAGCATCTTCTCGATTAATGATTGATGTGGGAGGACCCAGCCCATTGTGGATAGTGCCACCCTGGATAGGTGGTCCTGGGTGGTATAAAAAAGTAAGCTGGGAAGTCATGGGGAGCAAGCCAGTAAGCAGCATTCCTCCAAGGCCTCTGCTTCAGTTCCTTCTGCTGGAGTTTCTGTCCAGCTTCCCTCACGACGGATGGTGAAGCGAATGTATAAGCCAAATAAACTGTTTCCCCTCCAAGTTGCTTTTGGTCTAGATGTTTTCTTACAGCCATGCACAACAAACTAGGAAAATTGGGAAGGAACTACAAAGGGGGTTTAGTGGAATCTTAAACTAACCTCATTTTGAGGGAGGTCAGTGCTCCTCTCTAAGGAGCTAATCATAAGGCATAGATGTGGGAAAAAAGTGTCTGGGTTGGCTCTGTGGGTTAGGGAGTTTGTTGCTAAGGCTGCTGACCTGAATTTGATCCCTGAGTCCCATAGAATGGAATGAGAGAACTCACTCCTCTGCTGATGATTCTCTGACTTTCATACACTATGGCACAAATGTGTTCACTCCCCCCGCCCCCCAGAATAAAAAAGAAAAATTATCCTGTCATTTGTGATGAAAAACAGAATTTCAGTGTGGCAGATAAGTCTTTTTATGAAGAGAACCTTGCAGGTGACAGCTGGGAGAAGAAGGCTGTATGAAATAACCTGCCCAAGGTGCATCTTAATAAGAAGGGTGACTCCATGGGTTATGCGTAGGGGCTGTTTTCCCAGAGGCAGCAAGACAAGAGTAGCTTTAGATGGCATGGCTGGGAGACTGACATCCATGTGGGCACCGGTCTAGGCATTAGGTCAGACTGGACCAGACATCCCGAGTGGACAAGTCAGGAAAAGTGACCATGCCTTGAGAAACTTTAATGTGTATTGAGGCATTTATAGCTCAAGGTATATCGTTAAGTATGGCTAGTGTGCACAGAAGAAACCCCAGTAACTACACAGAGCCCTAACTCTTACCTAAGTAGCTTGTGCTACATTAGATTTAGTCACCTACTGGATCTTTTGAGATAGGGCCTTGGTATGTTGCCCAGGACCTAAATTCCTAGGTTTAAGTGGATTCTCCCATTTCAGGCTCCCAGGTACCAGAGACTACAGACTACAGGTTTGTGTGCCATCACATCTGCCTAATATTTTTTCCTTGTCATTTTTCTGATTATCTATCTATCTGCATACCTACCTGTCTGCCTATCAATCATATATTTCCTATCTTTCTTTTCTTTAAAAATTTAAAGTTTTTTTTTTTAATGTGTAGGAATGTTTTTCCTGCATATATGTATATCACCATGTATGTGGCTTTGGAGGTCAGATGAGGGCAGCGGATCCCCTGTACCTGAAGTTACAGATGGTTGTTAGGGGCCATGTGGATGCTGGGAACTTCTTCAAGAGCAGGGAGTTCCTTGACTGCTGAGCCGTCTCTTCAGCCTCAGTATGTGATTTTTTTTTTAAATATTTATTTTTTTGTAGTGGATGATGATGGGAGATTTTCTTTTTATTAATTTAAAAATTGTGTGTACATATGTGTCTATGTCGGGGGTATGTGCATGTGAGTACAGGTGCCCTATGAGGGCACAGGCATCAGATACTTTTGGATCTGGGGTTTCTAGTAGCTGTGAGCCACCTGACATCAGTTCTGGAAACTGTGAACTCAAGTTCCCTGGAAGAGCAGGTCATGAGATTTTAATCACTGAACCATCTCTGTAGCCTCATTATGTCAGTATGTGATTTTTTTAAGAAAATTTTTATTTTTAAATTTTTTCTTATTTTTATTTATTTTTTTTGAGACAGGGTTTCTCTCTGTTAGTCTTGGCTGTCTTGGAACTTGCTCTATAGCTCTAGGCTGGCCTCAAAATCACAAAGATCTGCCTGCCTCTGCCTCCTGAGTTCAGGGATTAAAGGTGTATCCTGTATGCCTCCCCCCAAAGTGATTTTTTAAGGATATAAGAGGCTAGAGGGGCCACCTAGAATGCTCAGCTGGTGAAGGTGCTTTGGGGATAAGCCTGCTGACTGAATGGATAGAAGAGAACTGATTCATATATTGTTCTCTTATCTCCACAGGTATGCCTCCAGACACACACACACACACACACACACACACACACACACACACACACACACACACACACTCTTAAATAAACATTTAAAAGTTAACTGTGTTTCAGGACAGCCAAGAATATATAACAAGACCCTATTTCCCCCCCATCCAAAAAAAAAAATTTAAAAGCGAGGAGGCTAGAACTACTTCTTAGGCTTATGCTCAACATTCTGATTCTAACCAACAAACAATCTTATGAGGATCTGAGTTGTCCTTTTCATCCCAACACTTGTTAAAAAAACCCCTTATCTTTCTCTCATGGAAATGAACTGCATTTGTGTTTTTCTTTTCTTCTGGCCTCTTTCTAAAGGAAACAGTTCAAAATACCACTACTGGGAGAGAACTTTTCTTCCCTTAGCTATTGGAGGACTGTTCAGATGATCACTTGTGTTCTCCCCAAAGTTGTTTCCAGGCAGAAGTGGGAAAAAGAAATGGAAAAACGTGGAGTTTCCTAAGAGGAAACGAGACTCGTTTTGTGTAATTCTCCGGGGGAAACTTGGACAGGCAGACGTGGTTAAAACTACCACCTCAACCAACACTGCACCAAAGTGTGGAATCCAGCTAATCGGGAATATGAGGCTGGGTTGTTAATGTCTCAGGACACTTTGTATTCTAATAGATCACCTCAAATAAATGACATGTCAAGTCATATATTAGCTTAGGGAATGTGCTGATAATAAAATCACTGCTCCTGCTTCTATGACCAGAAGTCTGGTTGCTGGGGGGAAAAATCCTGAGGATATGGCTGCTTGCCTAAAGGTGAAGGAAACGTAGTCTTTGCTTATCTTGTCAATCATATCATCTTTGCTTCATCACTCCCTCTTTTTCCGGAGGAAAAAAAAAAATCTCAAGTCCATAACAGCCAAGCCTAAGCTTTTAACCACCAGAACCTGGTTTAGGCTGCACCAGAAACACACGAACTAACTACGAGGAGTCCGCAGTGCGGAGCGGAAAGCTACGTCTCTCCCGCAAAACCACAGCTTTCATCATTTGCCAATCGCTGGCTCGGACATCTGAGCTGAAACGCCCACGGAAGATGATTGGCACTAAAATAGCCTTATTGGCTTTAAGAAGGTAGAAGAGGTGTTATTAGAACTGACCAATAGTGTGCAGGGAGCTGCTGTCTGGGCGGGAGAAGTACACCAATGAAGGTGCGTGGGGCCGCTCCGGGAAGCAATGGCCGAAAGCTGGCCCAGCCAATGGCGGCGGCGGGCGGGTGGCGGCGCGCGTGCGCATCGCGGTCCCGGAGCTGCAGGCGGGGGCTGGGGGAGGGGAGCGAGCTGGAACGCCGCGGAGCTCGAGCGGCCGCCGCAGCCACCGCCGCAGCGAAGAGGCCATGTTGTGTGGTGTGTGGGGCGGGTGGGGGTGGGGAGGAGGAGGAGGAGGGAGGAGAGCCGAGCGAGGAGACGGGAGAGACACCACACACGGCACAAGATGGCCGGAGAGGCAGCAGCCACCCGAGCTGTCAGGCGGCCCGCCGCGGCCCAGAGGCTCGCTGCTACGCTAGGAACAGCGCCCGGGCGTCCCGGAGGGCTCCGGGGCAGCGAGGAGGCCGAGGCGAGGCGGCGGCGCGCTGATGCAGGAGCTCGCGGCGGAGGCGCCCGGGAAGGCCGGGCCCGCGACGCCCGTGGCTCCGCTGCGGCAGCGGCGGTGCTGGCGGTGCGCGCGGCCGGGAGGCGTCCCGAACCGTGGGCGGGAGGCTGCGGTGGGCGACCTGTCCCGGAGAACCGAGGAAGAGCGAGCTGATGGCGCTGGCGGCCGCGGCTTGGACCCGGTGAGTTGCTCCCCTGCCCGCTCCCTTTATTGTCCTTTGTCCTTGGGAGGAAAAGCACGACGTCCTTGAGCGAGGGCGGGAGGGGCGGGCTGGATTCTGGTTCTCCGCACGCAGCCCCGGGCGGCAGGTTGCCGCCGAGGGCCGAAGCCACCCGGGCCAGCGGGTCGGGCCCCCGCGTTCCCCCTGCACACCCAGCCGGGCGCCGCTGCCACCGCTGCGGTCCGAGCCTGTGGGGAGAGGGCGGCGGCCGCGGCGCGGAGCCCTGCCTGCTCCCTCCGGTGAGTTATTTTGATAGTTAGTGTGATCAATTCTCCAGAGACGGTCTCTTAAAAATCTCTTTAGGCGAGGTGGGGACCCATCCTCGGGGTCGGATTTAAAAGAACAATGGAGCCTCTCTCACTTCGCTTAAACCAGAATAAAACTTGTGCTTTTTCCCCTCTCCCTGTTGGGTGTTGGCTTTTAACTCTTTCCAAGCTGTTTTTGAGAACGGCTGTTAGTTTCCTAGATGCTTGTTAAAATGTCTGTCACGTTTGTTGTCTTTTACAAGAGGCAAGTTAAAGGAGTGTTTTTGGTGTTTCAAAAATGACGACGGCAACAAGGCAGTTTAATGGAAATAGATTTGGTAATTATGGTACTAGGTGATGACGTTTGATGAATATAGCTTATTTTTACCCAGTATTTTTGCCAAGACATTTTGACATTCTGAAATTGAAACGTAACTATACTGTTGGATACTTTTTTTTGTGTGCAGTGAGCAGAAAGAGCCGTTATCAGTAACTTCTCACACCTGAGTGTTAAAACGTACTTGAGTCTTCCTACCCTTTAAAAGTTAAAATACATTTTGTTATTTTAAAAGAGAAAATGGTTGCTAATACGAACCGTGGTCGAAAAGTTTTATAAAGGAATATTCCAATAGCACAGTTCTTCGAGAAGTTACTTTCCATAGTGTAAATAGTGAAGTAGGACTGTCTGTGATGGGCAATGAACAGGGGCCATATTTGTTGCATTTGTTGCATTTGTAAAATCGAGATGTGCAAAAATGGAACCGTACTGAGAAAACAGTTATAACGAAAATCCCAATTTTTTGCATACTCGTTTAAAAATTCTTTAGGTAATTCAGGTTTCATTGTTGAAAGAACAAGTTAGGAATGCACAGACCTTTGTATTTTTGGATATATTTGTCTTTATTCTTCGGAGCCCTTGTGCTATAAAGGTGAAGAACTGCGTAAGACAGTGTTGGGGAGACAGACTTACGTAGTACATCTAAAATCAGAGGTACAGGTTGATTGGACCACATTTCATAGGTTATTTCCAGTAAAAAAAAAAAATTGGAATACCTTTTATAAGGTAGTGCATGTTACATCAGTTGCGCATACCTTGATTTCACAGAATTAAAGTACTAATTTTGTTTTTTCAAGTGAATACTTTGAAATGTTTTATCACTGAAAGTGGTTTTAAAGAGATTGGAAATTTGTAGTTCTTCAGAATCCTTTTTGATTAGTAAAATGTAAAAATAATACTAGCAGGTTTAAGATCTTATATTCTTTCATGATAAATTGGGTAGGAGAAAGATAAAAAAATTCTGGTTTGGAATTGAATGAAGGTCATAGATACCACAAGTTTTAGAGCAAAACTAATAGCCCATTTGGTCAGATCGGATAGCTTGTAGTTTAAAATTTAGAGTAACCCGAGTGGCCATTTTTAAGTTCACTAATTTCTCCTGGAGTTGATTTTTTTTTTTTTTTTAAACGCTTATAACTGTAAGAGATATTTGTAGATGGTAAAGAAAATGTAAGGTGGTATTTCTCCAAACATTGCCAACTTTTCCTTTGTTTTGATTTATTAATTTTTAAAAGGAAAGCAAATTGATAGTCATTTCAATTTTTATATTTCTTACAGATTCCAATGTTTTAATTCCTAGTATTTCTCAGTACAATTCCAAATGAGGAAAACAAAGACTGACAGACATTAAACATAAAAAATAACTGCAGCCATAATGTGCAGGTTTTGTCATCCGAACCTCTTAAATTTGTGCCTGGATCTTGTCTTTGAAAGATTTTTCTCCGTTCATCATACTGAGTCTTTGGCCAAGAAATTGTTTAAAATCAAACATTTAAATCATTTTTTTCTTATTTTCTTTTTAAAGGTAACTTACAAGATTAAAATTAGTGTGGTTACTGGTGATTCTGAATAAATACAGCTTTTATCCCAGGTAAGATTGGTAAATATATTGGTTTGACATAAAATTAACTTGTTAGGTTTTTGTTTTGCTTTTTTAATAATATTTCTAGCATTCAATTAATATTTATGATTTTAAAAGTGATTATGAATGAATATATATCTGAAATTAAAAAAAATCTTTAAGAGCCCCTTTTACTGAGTACGTGGTTAAGAGTATTTGTATAGCCATTGTAGTGTAATATATCTTTGAATAGCTTTAAGGCTTTGTTTAATTTTTGTAACAAGTTTTTGCAGCCAAATATTGACCAAAATGTTTTTTCCTCTTATATTTCTTTAAGATGAAATGCAAATGAGTTTAAGATTTTAAGAAATTTATTAAGAAATTTGAATAGTTTGCCATCTAGACTAAATAGATTTTAGAGAACAATATCTAAAAAGTTAGTTTTAAACATCAATAGTAGTTCTGTATAAAGTTTTAAAACATTTTACTTGTTACCGATTTCTTCTTCAGTAAGTTGTTTAGAATATTTGTTTTCTCCAAAAGGTGTGCCATTTTGAAGAGTGAGACAATAGAGATTTACCTTTAAGAGTAAAGGAGAGTCCTTGGGAAATTCTGTATTTTATACAAGTAAGTTTTTTAAATTATATTTGAATATTTTCTAGTATTTGAGTAGAAAAATGTCACTAAAGTTTGTTAGTGAGACAGTTTGTATAAAACCAAAAATACCTTATTTTTACCTTAAACCAAAGCACTTTTGTGTTAACTATTAAAACAGTTGCTATATATAACTTATATCAATGCATACAATTATATCCAATAGTAAAACATTTGGTATTCCCAATAAAAGGGTGCTTGCCTTTTTGTGATGGTTAAATCTGCTATGTTAAATCAGTGCTGTTTTTATAGTCTGAAAGATACATTTTTTAGCTCTTTTCCCCACCCTTGTCATGTAACAGCGTCCTAAAATTTTATAATTATTGTTCACTTGCTTCTTGAAAGAACTGTATTTCAAGAACTAAAAACAAACTGATGTCTTTGTAAGTAAATGGTTAAAATATTCATTTTTAGTAGCTTGTTCTTTAAACAAGTACAAAAATAAATTGAATTCCAGCAAACTAAATGTGCTGCTCTATCTGTATCTTGTTAATTGTTCTTGAACCTAAATGCAAAATAATTTCAAGCACAAAGGTTTTGGATTCAGCATACCATGAACTAAAAATGCATTAGTATCTTAAAAGGTGAATATTAAGGTGAATGAAGAAAATACTACACTCCTAGTATATGTAAAGAAATAAATCTGCTCATATAAGCTTGAGTCCAGAAATAATGTTAGTTATTATTTTAAGTAATTGGCTGGAAAAAAATATGTAATAACAAATGATGCCTTGGAAAATTAAAAAAAGTAAGGAAGCAACTAATTAAAATGAGGGCACATTTACTTATATCTTGGAAATCTATGGAAAATTTAGTTTGTGTTACCTTGTCTTGATTCAAATAGGTAATAAGGTAATACAATAATTTTTATTGCCTTTGTGTTAGTTATTGTCTTTTTGCAGTTTGTTTAGGTTTCTACTATTTTATACAAAAGAAAATGATAGACTTTTACAATGTACAATCTTTCAAAAATAGATTAAGGATACACAAAAATATCTTTAATCTTAAATTCCTCTAACAGATGCCAAGATTAGGATTTCCTCTTTGCAGGTGATAAAATGTATACTTAGCATTTGTTGAATGCTGCTATAGAAATTGAGAATGAGGTGTTTTGTATGACAATATCAGAAGTTAAGTTCTAAATATGAAATATATATATATAAAATGGCCTTATCTGAGGTATAATTTGAACAGAAAAGGTAAACAGTTGAAGGTTTGAAATTTTAAATGAAATTTTAAGCTTATTCACTTTAATTAGTGATGTAGTAAGTGCTAAATCTTAGTCTTTCAGAGGCAACTAAAGATAAATGATTATATTTTATGAAGAACATGTATTATATTTATGATAGTGTTTGAGTAGTTACTTCTTGAGCTAATTTAACGGAAAAGGTTACTGGCTCATGAGGGCAGTTGTTAGGTACTATCTTATGTAGATGGGATTATGTGACCAACAAAGGTTTATGCAATAGCTAATGTTCTTTATTATATAATTAAGGTAAGTTTTTTTTGACAATTATTCTTTGCTTAACTATAGTGATAAATACATATGATTACATCTTAGTGTTTTGGACAAATTCTTTAAACTTCTGGTTGTATTCATGTTGGAATATATTTAATGTTTGTAATTTAGAAGGATTAATATACCAAAAAATTAAAAAAAGCTGTGTCGCAGCTAACCATGACACGACATTTATAGCTTTGAGTATATGGCATAGGTAGTTGTAAATTTTCTTTAACTTTTAGTGTTCTGATCAGTTTCTTGACTATTTAAAAATTTGATACATTTCTGTTTTGACATTGTTGAATCAGATGTAAGTGATGGTTCAGCAGTCAGGGTGTTTCACCAATAATGTAAATAGGCTATATAATCTTGACTTTAGTTCTGGAATCTTGAGTCTTTTAATTGGTGTGGAGGGTTTAGAGTTTACAGCTTTCATATCTTTCTCAGCTTTAAATTGCCTATTTGATATTATTTCTGTTGTGAAACTATTAAAATAATAAAACATAGGACAGTTGCCTAGATAATTTTGATGTATTCCAAAATCTTATAAATACAGATACTGGTAAAATAAGTAGGAAATTGAACCCAAGGATATAGTTCAATCCATAGAGGGCTTTCCTAGCACTCACAAATCCCTGAATTCAGTCCTTAGTGCTGCATAAAACTGGTTGGTTTTGTACCTAGCCCTTGGGAAGAGGAGGCAGAGAAATCAGATGTTCAAGGACATCCATCTGCTGTTTGACCCTACTTCAAATAAAGGTTGTCTTTAAGCAGTGACATTTAGAATTCACTGTAAAAGCATTTACATTTTTTATTTTAGTAACCATTTAAAGATGGCTAATTTTATGTTTTTAGTAGATGATTATAAACAAGCTTTGTAGTTTATATGCCTTCCATGTTTTATAAAAAATAATTATTTGAAATAAAACATTTCTGCATTTTAAATGATTTATTTTTATTTTATGTGCATTGGTGGTTTGCTTGCATATACGTCTGTGTGAAGGTGTTGGATCCTCTAGAAGTGGAGTGAGACAGTTGTGAGCTGCCATGTGGGTGCTGGGAATCGAACTTGGGTCCTCTGAAAGAACAGTCAGTGCTCTTAACCACTGAGCCATCTCTCCAGCCCATATTTCTGCATTCTAAAGATAAACAACCTTATTTCACAATTTTTTCCCCTTCTAGGTTGAATGCATAGCTTATTTTAACATTTTTTTTTTTACTCTTTTCTGCATTTTTGTGTTTCTTTATTAACAATGGACTTGTATACAGTAGAAAAACATTGTCTCCAAGCTATCCCCAGTCCTCCCCACCCCCCTTTAAATTGCATTTATTGTAGTTGGGTGAACATGGAGGTCAGGAGTAACCTTTAGGAACTGGCTCTCCCATGTGGAATGTCAGGCTTGACATCCAAGCATGGTTAAGCTGTGAGCAATGTTGGCGGCATATTTTTGGCTTTTTGAAATAGGATCGTACTGTGTAGCACAGGCTGCCCATGAATTTAAGGTAGTAATTCTGCTTTACCCTTCAAAGTGCTGAGATTACAGGTGCCAGCCAGGGGCTGGAGAGATGGCTCAGTGGTTAAGAGCACAGACTGTTCTTCTAGAGGACCCAAGTTCAATTCCCAGCAACCACATGGTGCCTCACAACCATCTATGATGACATCTGGTACCCTCTTCTGTATACTGTATACTGTATACATAATAAATAAATCTTTAAAAAAACAAAACAAAAAACAAGTGCCAGCCATTACACCTGATACTCTAAATTTAAAAGTATTATGGATCATTTGTGATAGGTGACCTGCTTTTGTTTGTTTTTGAGACAAACTTCTCTGTGTAATAGCTCTGGCTGTCCTAGAACTCTCTCAGTAGATGCAGGCTGGCCTTGAACTCACAAGTACCCACCTTTCTATGTAGAGTGCTGGGATTAAAGGAATACCTTCCTTCCCTTAAAATATTTTTGGGGAGTGACCTGATCCTTTTTTAAAAGCTATATCTGATATTAGGATTTGCACCTTATCTAATAAAGCTACATTGATCTGTGCTTCGGGAAGCATTTTTTTTTTTTTTTAACCACAATCTTACTATATATTTATTTGTGTGTGTTTGAGAATTTGAATTTGAAGGTCAGAAGAAAACTTGAAGAATAGGCTTTCCTTCACTTTGTGGCTGTAGGAAATAAACTCGGAGTTTTTTAAGATTTAAAAAATTTTATGGGCATGTGTGTATTGGCACTACACATCATGCCAAGTACACTCAGAGGTCATAGGGAGGTTGTTGGGTTCTCTGGCCATCATTTGGGTACTGGAAACCAAATCATTGTTTGCTCTAAGACCAGCTTGAACCTTAACTACTGAGTCATCTCTTCAGCCACAAGAATTAGATGTTTAATGTGTAGTGGTGGCCACAATCCTTTTAATTCAGATTATCAAGGTAGTTTTTAAATACATTCTTTTCTTTGTGCGTTTTCTTTTTTGAGATAGTTCCTTAGTCCTGAATTAGGAGATAATAGGTAGGTGTCAACTATCATACCTACTTGTATGATTTATTTTAAAGAGGTCTTAAAAAATGCTAATGCCTTTGTTTATTTGGGACTGCTCAGGCTGGACAGAGATTACCAGTAGGAACCTTTGTACATCAAAAATGCTAGGATTACCACCTTATTGCCCTGCAAACTATCCTATCTTTTCTGTGTTCTTAGATTTTAATCTTCGAGTTTAAAAGTTTAAGCGATTTAAGAAGCAACAAAGGGGCTGGAGAGATGGCTCAGAGGTTAAGAGCACTGACTGTTCTTCCAGAGGACCTGAGTTTGATTCCCAGCATCCACATGGCAGCTAAACTGTCTGTAATTTCAAGATCTGACACCCTTATACAGTTATACATGCAGGCAAAACACTAATTAACATAAAATAAAAATAAATATTAAAAAAAATCACCTCTAGGAACTATCAAGATGGCCCAGCAGTTAAGAGAACTTCCTACTCTTGCAGAGGACCCAGTGTGATTCCCAGCATCCACATGACAGCTAACAACTGTCAGTATTTCCAAGATCTGACACCCTTGCACAGTTATTCATGCAGGCAAAACACAAATTCACATAAAATAAAAATACTTTTTTTTTTTAAGAAGCAACAAAGCTGTTCTTGACTTTTACTGCCAAAGGGCCAGCATGATATATGCTTATTTATATTCCCTAAACTTTACTTTTAGATCACAAAGTACATTTTAAAATATGTGAAACAGGTAGGAATTTGAAGAAAATCAGACTGCTCTTTTTAAACTACCCTGTTTTGAATCATGGCAAAACACTACATACTTAACTTTGGGAAAGGAGACCCTATGCTAGATTTCATTAGTGTTATAATCTCAGTCTGATGTGAAGTGAGATCAAAGATCTTTTTTGATGATTTTAGAACCTAAAAATTTCTTGGATTGGTAGTATGACTTAATCATAATCATATAAGTACCAAGTTTTCTTAAACATTTCCTACCTCTTTAAAGGACCCTAAATCTGTTTATTATTTACCTTTATGATACTAGTTTGAATCAAGAACCTCATGCTGGGAAGCCTTGGCCTGAATCAGTTTAGTTTCCTTGTATGTCAAGATTGACTTTGTTCACAACATCATCTTCCTGTTAAGGTCAGACTACACTAGAGGATTAAAAATTTGAAGACCATCGCCTTGCTTTGTTTTCTTATGAAGACATTTTTAGTACCTACTTTAATAGTTACTTTTAAATAGATCCTTGCTATATTTCTTGATTAGATTTGAACAGGGCACTTGGAAACAATTCCTAGAAAGTTACCTTGATAGCTTAATTTAAGTCTTTTATTTTTCTAAAAATCATAAATTGTTAGTTTAATATTAAGCGTTTTTAAAAAAGTTTTGTGTGTTTATAGATCAGAGAAAACCTGTTCTCTTTTTTTCTATATGATTTTCTGTCAGCTTCCTTCTCAATAAGCATTTTTACCTGGTAAGCCATTTTCATTAGTGGAGACAGTCTCCTGTTATAACCCAAGCTAACACTGAACTCTCATAATCCTCCTGGTTCAACCTTAAGTACTGGTATGACCATTACTTTGAGTTTCTTTTTGCTTGTCTTTATTTTTTTTATTTTTTCTGTTTCAAATTCAGGCCCTCCCATATTTTTTTTAAATATTTATTTTTATTTTATGTGAATTGGTGTTTTGCCTGCATGTAAGGGTGTCAGATCTTGGAATTACAGACAGTTGTTAGCTGCCATGTGGATGCTGGGCATCCAACACAGGTCCTCCCAGAAAAATAGTCAGTGCTCGTAACTGCTGAGAATATGTTAAGTGCTATACTATTCTTAATAGGTTTTCTGCTCCCCCTCCTCCTAAGTTTGCCCACAAACTCATGAAGCCAGATCAAGTACAACAGGTATATTGAGCAAAGCAGCTTCCATGCAGGTTCACTGGCCCCATGAGGGAGATTTTATAGGTTGTAGGCAAGGGTTTACCTTGTTAACCACAAGCTGTGTTTGTGCCCAAGTATGGTCAAAAGCCAAGCACTTAGGCAAGGACTTGAGCTGTTGACAACTTCAGGGGAGGAACCCATAATAGCCACCAAGAATGCTAACTTGGGTTTTTTTGGTGCCTTTCCTTTGTTAGGAGACTCTGGGCTGCAGGGAATAGGTGGGGTGAGCCCAGGATACTCCAGAACACCTCTTTTTTTTTTTTTTTTGAGATTTTTGTATTTATTACTTATAAAGAAGAGGGTACCAGATGTCATCATAGATGGTTGTGAGCCACCATGTGGTTGCTGGGAATTGAACTGAGGACCTCTGGAAGAACAGTGGGTGCTCTTAATCTCCGAGCCATCTCTCCAACCCTGAACACCTCTACTTCTTATGTTGTGATGATTGTAATCATATAAAACCAAGGCAAATGAAAAACCTATCTTTATTTCAGAAAGTACTTGAAATGTAATATATTTCCCATATTTAGTTAAGGAGGAATTAAAGTTAGTAAATGTAATATATTTCCCATATTTAGTTAAGAGGAATCAAAGTTAGTAACTAGTGAAAAGTCTTGATAAACCAACTGTTTATATAAGAATTAGTGTTAGTGTTGGAGAAATGGCTTAGCCTAAGCACCTGACTCTTGGAGGGACCTAGTGTGGTTCTCAGCCCTCCAGAATATCCAGTGCCCTTTTCTAGACTTCCAAAGATGTGCACATACTCACACCTAGACACAAAAGTTGTAAAAATAAGTCTTAAAGAATTAGTGTTAAATAGTACAATAGATTGTATTTTGAAATGTTGCCTATGATGCCATTTCATTTAGAAGTATGATTATGTACATATTTAATGGGGGAGAAAACTGATCTTGAGATAGGTTTAAAAGGTTTAAACATTTATTAGGAAGCTAGAATTGGATTAATTCTATACTGCTAACTTGTATTTTATTTTCAACCCTGGATATTTAATCAAATTCATGCAGGACCTTAATAATTACTCCTTTGGAGGTCTTGGACTGACACCTAGGCTTGTAATTTTAGTAACATGTTCTAGAAGTCAGCTCCTGCACTGCCAAATCTAAGATCTTGCCACAATTTCCCTGTCTTTTGCTTGGATTAATGGTTAACTGTATTTCTTGGTCTGTTGATTTCTTACAAAGTGTTGCAGTTGTGATGTGTCATAAGTAATACAATCTATTTTACAGAAATGTGGATCCCAGATGGAAAGAAAGACCTATACCATACACCCTGTTGAAGCATTTAGTAAGTCTTAATTTACTTATTGGGTTTGATTTATAATTTTAAGTGTCAACTTAAAATTTTAAGCTACTTATTTGGAAGCTTTATCAAGTTATAAACAGTGTAAGAAAGTCCACATACTGGTTATATCTGAAGTTTATTTCTGGAGAAAAAGTTTCATGTACTCTTCTTGGTAGACTAGGAATTCATTATGTAGATCAGGCCAACTTGGAAGTCTGATCTGTTGCCTGAGTGCTGGGATTAAAGACATCATATCACATTCCACCTCCCCCAGCATACCTGGACTGTTTATTCAGATACTGTGGTTGCTTTCCCATTACAGTTTCAGAGTTGAGAATACTTACACTGAAATAGATGCATAAGCTAGAATGTTTACAGTCTAGTCTCAAAAAAAAAAAAAAAAAAAAAAAAAAAGACACTGGACTTAGGTTCCATGATACTTTTATGGTGTAGAACTCTGAGGCTCTTTGGTTCTCTCTTTATAATATAAATTAATTTTCATTGATTTCCAGTTGTAATTGGTTTTGAAATTACTCTGAACTTAAATTTCAAGAGTGAACATTTTGCCTTATTGACATAGACATTGCTATTTAATGTAACATGTATTATAATTACCACTACTGTGAAATAGTTCTTCTAATTTCAAACCTGACAAGTAGTGGATACAGTAAAATGGGAACGTTGTTATAAATCATTTTGAATTTATTCATTGGCAACAAACTTTTTTTTTTTTTTTTTTAAACACTTTTATTTTTTTATTTATTTGCCTTGGTGTTTGCCTGGAACTGGAACTACAGACAGTTGTTAGCTGCCACGTGGGTGCTGGGAATCGAACCCGGGTCCTCTGGAAGAGCAGACGGTGCTCCTAACCGCTGAGCCATCTCTCCAGCCCCGGCAACAAACTTTTAAGATAAATATCTACTAGCTGTTTCATAGGAGTAAAACATTTGGGAATCTAGATTCTGAGTGACTTTTTTTCTATTATTGCTACTTGAGACTATGGCTCTTAAGATCTACAAAATAAGGTTTTGTTTTTCCTGAGGGAGAGTGAGTAGACCCAAAATTTGCTTAATACTAGTTACTAGTTGTATGGTCACATTTAGACGTTAGTTGCCTGGGATATGGTATCTACTCAATTTGTTCATTTATCTTATTAGTGTAGCTTTTATTAAACATTATTAACTAGTGCTGTGAGTCTAAATTAAATTCACTATTAAAATATAAATTATTAATGTAAAATGCTGTAGGTGTGCTTGAAAGCTAAAATTGTGGCACAGTCAAAACTAAAATTATCCCTCATACAATATCTTTGTCTTGGTTTTGTGATTAGTTTGTAAAGCCATAGGAAAGATGACTTTTGCTTTATCATATTTGACCTTAGCTTTTCATTAATGAAGATTGGCTAGTCTTTCTGAAATAATTTTACTGTTAGATTTTATATCTGTCTTATTTAAAAGCCAGACTTGTTACGCTATTCTATTGAGGATTCAATCTATTTTTTAAAATAAAAGGAAATAGATTGTATTCCTCAGGACTTTCTTTTACATCAGTATATTAAAATTTAAAGACAAAGCAAAAGATGGAAATTAGGTCATAATTGTTAAGTATACTACTAATTACATTATGAGATGAATTTTTGTACTAAATTAACATTTTGTCTTGTTTTCTTCCTTTAGTTGTGAAACAAACATTTAGCTTTTGAAAAATATAATTTCATTAGCAATAGTAACCTTACAGTCATTTATTTAAAAATGGAGAGTCATTAATTTTTTTTAGTTCTTTGTTTCCTATAATTTTCTTTGCTATTAAAATTGGTAAAGATAAGATGGGCATGATGGCAGAATCCTGTAATTCTAGCCACTTGGGAGGACAGTAATCAGATGATCAAGATCATTTTTGTTCTCACCCTGAGGCTACTGCTCTGGGTAGACTCAAAAGAAAAAAAAAAACAAAGTAAAGTTAGTTGAAATAGAAGTAAAGGATGACTTTGTTTAGGAGAGCCCTTAGACTCCAGATGAGTTAATGGCTTGCATTTTAATTTTAGTTAATGATTTATAACTTACTTTCATAACTAATTTACTGAAATAGAATTTGTAAATATCCATAAACAATTTTCTGTTCTTAATTTATTAATGTCTTTAGTAGTTGGATTTCAGGAGATAACTTTTAGGAGATAACTAAATGATTACCTTGGCAACATAAAACTTGGATTTGCACAGGAAGTTATTCTTAGAATAAACATACTTGGTTGGTCCGAGGGTAGTGGTGTTTACAACTAATTAATCACAACCAGTTACAGATTTCTTTGTTCCTTCTCCGCTCCCACTACTTCACTTGACCAGCCTTAAAAAAAAAACCAAAAAAAAAAAAAAAAAACCAAAAAAAACCATACTTAGAGCATCGAATTCTACATCAAAAGAGGCGTATCTGTCCAGTATGTCTGTATTAATTTACAATTGACTGTAGAACGAGGAGTAGTCTATCACCAAATATAATACAATATTAAAGGCAAAACTGGTTTTTTTTTTTTTAAACTTTATTTATTTATTTATTTGCCTTGGTGTTTTGCCTGGAACTGGAGCTACAGACAGTTGTTAGCTGCCATGTGGGTGCTGGGAATTGAACCCGGGTCCGCTGGAAGAGCAGACTGTGCTCTTAACCGCTGAGCCATCTCTCCAGCCTCGGCAAAACTGTTCTTAAATAATTGAATCTATGATCTTATGTGTTCTCAAAGATATTCTTGTTATTGGAATAGAAAGTGTCTATAACTCTTCAGTCTGAGATCCTCATGTGCTTTGATTACTGGGATGTAGTGGAATGATAGTCAGCCTTTACTGAGATCAGCTTATTTAATCTTCAGTTGTACCACAAGACATAGTCACTATGATATTGCTGTTTTGCACATTCGAAGCTATGGATTTTGTTAACTTTTCAAGCTCTAAAGTGCTCATGTTTTTTTCCTAATTTATTTATTTTTGATCAAGCATGACTGATTATAAGTAGTTTTTGTTAGTATTTGAAACTTGATGAATGCAAATGGACTTTCACAGATCTTTTGTTAGCTTTGATATTTTATGAAAATGTTTGCTAATTATCAAAATTCTTTTTTTTTTTTTTTTTTTTTTGATCATGGGCTTTGCATGTGTCCATATTGATCATTGATTTACAGTGTTGAATTAGTCTGTTTTAAATTAAGGTAAAATTATTTGAACTACATCACTTGGAAAGCCATAGGAGTGCAGTTTTTTTTACTTTGAGATCATGGCCTACTTCAGCCTCAAACTCATAGTAGCCCTTTTGCCTCAGCCTCTCCTGAGATTTCATGTGGAATCCATCATACCTGGCTGCTGCTGCTTCCTTTTTTTTTCTTTGAGTTTTTTGTAGCCAAGGAGGATCTTGAATGTCTGGCCTTTCCTTTACTCCCTTTATCTCTCAAATGCTGAAATTACACTCAAGTGCTGCCACCATGCCCAGTTTTTTTGTGGTGTTAGGGCTCAAGCCCATAGACTTGTCCATGGTAGGCATACACTCTTATGAGTTATACCCAGAATTTTTCCCTTAAAACTTATTTGAGAAGTAAATTTTCTTATCCAGTGGCAGGAAGATAGCAGGGTAGTAATTAATGTACCACACTGAATAGCCTGCACCTGTAGCTCCTGAAGTGACTGTAACTTGGTAGTAATACATTGTTATTATCAATTTGTCAAAGGTTTCATATAGCACCTGACCATGAATTTTAACATAAAAGATAGAAGACAATCTGGTTTGTAATGAATTAAGCTGAGATATAATTTACCATTATTTCTAAATTTAAAGATTTTTTTTTTTTTTTTAAATTTTTTTTTTGATTTATTTATTTATTATGCATACAGTTTTACAGAAGAGGGCGCCAGACCTCATCATAGATGGTTGTGAGCCACCATGTGGTTTTGCTGGGAATTGAACTCAGGACCTCTGGAAGAACAGTCAGTGCTCTTAACCTCTGAGCCATCTCTCCAGCCCCTAAAGATTTTTTTTTTTAAAAAAACTTTATTTATTTATTTATTTGCCTTGGTGTTTTGCCTGGAACTGGAACTACAGACAGTTGTGGGCTGCCATGTGGGTGCTGGGAATCGAACCTGGGTCCTCTGGAAGAGCAGACGGTGCTCTTAACCGCTGAGCCATCTCTCCAGCCCCTAAAGATATTTTTTAATGTGTATGGATTTTGCCTGAATGTGCACCACATGCAAGCCTGGTTCCAGAGGCGGCGAAGAGGAATTGTTATCCCCTGAGTCAGCAGTTACAGTTATGAGCTGCTGTGTGGGTGCTGAGAACAAACCTGAGTGAGGCCTGGAAGTACAAGTGCTCTTAGCCACTCAGTCATCTTTCCAGCTCCTACAATTACTCTTCTTTTTCATTTAGAGTCTGTGTGTCACTATGTAGCCCTGAACTCTCCAAGTAGATCAAGTTGGCCTCAGACTCAGAGGTACTCCTGCCCCTCTGCCTCCCAATATCTAGTTGATATTATACAACTAGAAGTAAAGGCATGCACCACCATACACAGCCATTTCTTAATTTTAAGAAAAGAAAAAGGCAAATAGTATTTTGTTGACTTGAGAATAGAAGGAATTAGTTTTCATTTTAATCTACTAGAGAAGAATATCTTGATTTGGTGCTGGCTCAGTGGCTAAGAATTGATGTAGCTTGATTTGATGATTATTACTGATTCTGTGACTACTTCTTTAAAAAGAGTAGTTCTTGCTTAAGGAATTATTTTTTAATAGGGAGCACCCCTGTCTTTTTATACTGAGTTTATTAAGTATGTTTTCTAATGTGTGTATTAGAGAACATTCCTTAATTTTAGTTAGGGAGAAAATTAGGCTAGAAGCAAACATACATTCTCATATTTCCTTTTATTCCTTTGTCTCACTGTAGCTGTATAAATTGAGTTGCAAAGTTGTAGAACATACAGAGAAAATCAGGGATTAAATTGATTTTGCTGGCTCAGGAGATGGCTCAGTCTTTAAGCAATTGCTTGGGAATTTGTGTCCCCCTAAATACATGTAAATACCCAGCCACCACCTGCTTGTAATTCCCTGGTGGATTGGAGATGGATCCTCAGAGGAAACTGACTAGCAAGATGATGAACTTGGGGTTTGACTGAGTGATCCTGCTTCAACAAAATTAAGATGATTTCTCAATATTAGTACCAACCTCAGTATCAACCTCAGACCTACATCCATGTAAATGTATACTCCCTTACAAAAAACAGGCATGAATATATGAACACTGAAAGAACTTTTCTTTTTCAAATTATGTGTGAATATGATGAGTCCAAATCTTCAGTAGTGAAATCACCTGGATTCTCATTTCTCCCTCTAGTCCAAATTATTTAAATAATAGATTAATTTTTTCCGGAAGGCAATGAAAGTTTATTTTAGTTATTTGTAATTTGAAATGCTATAGTGTTTCTGTAGCAGATTCCAAGTAAGCCAAGAGATCTTTATAATTGTTATTTTTTTCTTGTGGATTCACATTCTCATTCTAAGATATATAGCTATAAAGGTGCTTCTGTTTATATAAGTTACATGTCTTATCTAAACAAAGTTAACACCTGTAAAACTGTAAAAGTATGTCTTCCAATTATCCATTTTTTTTTAAACCTTTAAGATTCTTTGTATAATTAGTTATTCTTTGAAGGAGCTTGGAAATTTTTTTTTTTTTTGCATTGAAATTGTAGAATCCACTATGTCTGTAATTTAGCCTCCCCCCATTTTTGAATTTTAATCTTTAGTTTAAATTTTTTATATATGTACTATGTTAGATTTTAAGAATTTGACCTTTGATTGCTACTATTTTTAATGGATACAAATATATCTGCGCCAGAACCTACAAAATGGGCATTCAGTGATTCTGTCTTCTGATTTGAGAAGTTAAGTTTATCATAGTGTTTCAAATTTAAGGGTTTTACAGAATTAAAGATTTGTATATGGTAGAATATCTTCAAGGTGGGTAGAATTTGGTTTGAAGAAATAAGATGATTGTTATTCCAACAGAATTTTTTTCTTCTAATTTTTATGAAGCATCCAGTCAGCTTGAAGAATTTCAAATGGACCATACCACTGAGAAATCAAGATGGCAGCCCACTATGGGGAATTGAGGAAAATGGATTAATGCAAGAATGCTGTGATATTATACAACCAACACAGGATTCTTTTAATGTGGATTCTATGAATTTGAACGATTCTTAACCAACACAAATGGACAGTGGTCTTTATTTTCTAAAGACTTGATACATATCCATGTACATTTTAACATTTGAAGATGATGCTACATTTATTCAAATGGTAGTTTGTATTCCTGGAATTTCTTACAATTTTGATCTGAGTGACCTTATGGAATGTTAACTTCAATAAAGTCTTTAAAACTTAAAGATTTCTCAGTTTGGCCCTTATTTATTTATTTATTTTTTAAGTGGAAGCTTTCATTAAATGTTTATATCCCCTTAATAACACTTTGACCTTTATAGTTGCTTTTCATTACAGTTTACTGAATAAAGCTGGTATAATGGAATGGAGTATTGGAGAATGGTGTGTTTGGTTGGGATTTATGTTTGTCAGTGTACGTATGCTTAGTGAAATGACCCTTTGGTTAAAAATTAGTTTGGTATTTTTTATTATAGGGTTTAAATGAATTTCATTAAATTTTTAAAACATCTTTGATTTTAGTCAGTGGGTAGTAGGAACCTTGAAAGTGACATGAGAGTAATGAATTTACAAAACAAAGTACTTCTTACCTACACAGACAGTGGTTTGTGTTGATGAAAGTGACTCCTTTGACTTGTGTTTTTAAAGTATAAGTAAAACATCTTGCAGTAGAATGCTCATCTGAATATTTGAGTTATCCTGATTTTCCATTGTCTAACATTAGATGTGTATTTGTAGGCCCTTTACAGTATACATCAAAGGGCTTAATCTTTAACAGTGTAATTTATATTTGAAAAACTTGTTTCCTTCTTCTGTACAGTTGACAGTTTAAATGAATCACACCATGTTTTAGATTACCCATGGTGGACATCATATGCCAAGTTTTCATTTATTGATTTTATTTAACTAATGTAAAGAACTGATGGAGATTTGTTTTGTTGACCAAATGACCATTGATTATGTTTTCTCAGGATTGAGAACAAAGAACAAAATAACCCATTGTTAATGTAAAATACCTTAGAATACATATCTATGGTTAATATACATGCAGTGTTTGTTCCGTTGAGTGATCTGAGGTAGTTGGTGTGTTTCTGTGTAAATTGAAAAATGAGTTTTAAATTCTGATCTGGAAGTAAAAATATCTCGATTTGAACTTGGTTATGGATTTTACATTTACTTAGGGTTAGCATAATTTTTGTTGGTTATAAATCTAAAAATGAATTACATGATGGAGTGACAATTAACTATAGTTTTTAGTAAAAGAATGTTTCGGATTTTTAGGGTATGTATGTGGTTACTTTCTGCCTGAGAGAGAACACTTTGTTGCATTTGTAATTTTGTTTCTATAGATATGTTTGCAAGTTTAGGAAGTTTGTCTTAGAACGTTGGCTAATTGGCTGATAGATGTGGCCTATTGTAAGTGACCTGTCATTGTTGAAATATGAGTATACTTAGAATTTGATTTGAAGTGTTGGGATATAACTGGTTCTTTTGGTTTTGGAGTTGAAGTTGAATTTTTGATTTAAAGGTGACTGTGTTTGGTGTATATTCTTGACTTTTGTGGTTACTCATTTTGCCCAAATCAGTTTAAGAAGTAAATATGTAATGAGTATGAGAATTTTGTGATGTGTGGTACCTCCAAGGTTATATAATGGGTTAAAGGAATTTTGATGATTCTGGGGGGGGCTCTGTACTAAGTTTTGCTCTACTGCAACTGAACACTAGGGAGGCGCTCTTGAGTTGTAAAAAAATTACCCCTTCCTTCCAGTTGGAGTGGAAAATTACCCCTTAAACTTAAGTCTTTAGATAGTTTTTAGAAACTATAAAGAAGGCAAGAGTTGAACATAATTTATGATATTGATGTTGCTTCTATTTTCAAGCCATTTTACCCATGGGGTGTTAATTTTTTTAAAGATTAGTACTTAAGCTGAGCTTTAGATTCTCTAAAAATTATCCTGATTTCAAAATGGCTTGATAAAACACTACTTCCTGTCCAGGGAGGAAGTTATTTTAGCTCAAGGACTGAAATATTTAGCAGCTCTTTAGACAAAAGGAACAAATTACATTTCTCTCTGGCTTAAAAAGGGTGCTTGAGCCAGAGGGGGTTAAGAAGCCCTTCCCCCTCCCCCTTATGGAGTGGTCTGGAGGGGCAGGGAGGTGTGGGGTTGGGGGTCTTAAGGCTCTCATGGATGGAAGATCTAGGTTTTTTCTTTTTTTTTTTTTTTTTTTGGTGGAGATGAAGGGGTGGGTCTATGGTACATCACCTGAGTTGTGGGGTAAATGTAGAGAGTGTCAATCAAAGGCAGAGCTCTCAGAGCTGGGAAGGAGGCTCTAGATGGCGGCTGTGCCTTAGAGAGAGCGCGCTTTGCTCCCTGCTTCGGTTCACTTTACGCAACTTTCCCTAACTTTCGGGCAGCCTCAGGGGGCCCCTGCAGCCCCCTGCCTCTCCTAGTGACTTACTGGGGTCCACCCGAACCTTTTTTTTTGGAGAAAAGCAGCTTTTAGGAGCTTTCTTTTCGTGCCTTGTTGGAAGAAGCTGCCGTATTGAGAGCCCAGGTCGTTGTTTTTTCCAGCTTAGAAGCCATGGCGCACCTCCATTTTTGTGCGCTCTCCTAATGAGGCTTTTTTTTCCTTCCGGACCTGTTTTAGTATTAATTATTGCTTTATTTTTTGACAAGTCAACACGTTTAAGGATTATTTCGTTTACTTTTTGTTTTTTAATGAAGGATTTTGCGTTATTTTTAATTATTTTGGATCTGATATTTTTCTACTACTGATAGGACTATATCTTTGGACATACTACATGGATCAGGTAAGTTCATGATAATTAGTGATAATTTTAAAGATTTTAATGTTGTAATTGGCTTTATTTACTGTAAATATGAGAAATTCCTGGATGACGCAATACGATTCAGAGATTGTTATTTGTATCCAGTGTGTTACTTTGAGAAACTTTCCTTATTGATAGTGATGCTTCTACAGTTCAGTTTATCCCCCCACTTATTTTAAAAAGGAAAAATAGAAATATTTTTGGCTTTTTTTGGTGCTTACCGCTGTTGCATTACATGAATATCACTAACATCGTCAGGACTTTGTTCCTGATAATATAAGCCATCCATAGACGCTGGGACCTCACCTTTCTTTCAACTTTTGACAGTAAATACCTGGGCACAGGACTTCAAAGCAAACACAGATTCCCCCTCCCCCTTAATATTTAAGAATTAAAAGATGATGAGAAATAAGGACAAAAGCCAAGAGGAGGACAGTTCGCTACACAGCAATGCATCGAGGTATGAGCTATCAACTTCTTTTTTTTTTGGGGGGGGACCTAAACTTACCCTTGTTTACTTTGACAGACGTGGATTGCTATCTGTGTTATAAGAATTTTCTAACTTGGGCTGGTTTTTTAAAGCGTGACCTTGAGATTGCTAACATGCCACACCCTGATTTTTTGGTAGCAATTTATGAAAGTTGAGTTGTGACTTAAGGCCTCTTACAGCATTCAGAAGGTAAGGTACTTTTGTACCGAGGGCCCTTTCCTAGAAACTGGAGTTTTTCTGTCAGTAAATTTTCAGTTTTTAGGTTTTCGTGCTGCAGAAAAATGACCTTGTCTGTTTAGCCATTGCTGCATTGCACCATTTTACATACAAGGCAAATTTTTTTCTTTGAAGAATCTGGGATATTCAAACTTGTAACCGAGGGCCATAGTGGAGCCTTGTGGTAGTAAATTATAGTAAATAGACATTTGAGAAAGTTATTATGAATGGAAAAATGTACATTTAAAAACAGAATCACAAATGGGACCCTTTGACTGATGCCTTTCATTTTATATTTTTGATTGTTTCTTTTGATACATTTCACAATTTTGAAAATTTTTATGACTTAACCAAAACCTTACTTGTAGTTTCTGAAATCATTAAATCTGTAACCGCAAAAATCCTAGAATGCTATTAATACTCAAGCTTTGTGTTTGTAACTATGACAATATAATTTTAGATTTTATGCTTAAAATGTTAGGTTTATGTTTGTGTATTTATGTTAAGACAGTGCTTTGTGTTTTGTAACTGTATTTTATCTTTATGTTTTAGTTGATGCTGCTTAAATTTATGCATTTATTTTGACAGAGTCGGCTGGAATGCTTTCTGAAGCTTTAATGTACTGTTTGTTCAAATAATGACTTATCTCACATTCCTTGAAGTAGTTTATCAGCTACTGAAGTAATAAAGCCTATAAGATGTTTTTGCTGTATGACTATCTTTACCTTAATTTAAAAAATAATGTTCATGCATTTTGGGATGTTAAGAATTGTCATGTCATAATTTTTAAATCATGCAGCTAACACGGATGATTGATTATGTGATCTTTTCCCAATTTTGATTTTACTTTATAATTTTGCATAAAATTCTTTTTCTAAAGTGCCTTGTAAATTTGGAAGTTTTGAATATGGTTTGTTGCAAATGATGAATTTTGCTTTCAACTTAAATATTTTGAGTCTTGCTTTTAAAAATACATTTCTAAGTTCCAAATTGAGTTGTAACAATTTTGGATGTCTTCTGAGTTGCCTGTGTTAATTACTGGGTTACATATAGGACAACAAGGTTCTAAAGCAAAAATTAGTTTTCTGGAAAGTAATAATTTGAAGCTTACAGGAAGCTACAGATATATTTGACAATTATGAAAGACCCAGTATTAAAGTTGTTACTCCCTTGAGTATATGATTTGCATATTCTCACCAGGGTTTTGCTTTCTTATGCAGGGTTTTTGGTTTCATTGATTAGACTGCTCTCTAAGTCACCTCATCTCAAAGTGCTGTCTTTAAATAAACTTTTACTTTTATCTGGGATATGACTTGGACCCTGTCATGCATTTGATTTCTTTAATCAGACCAAGAAGCATGTTTTTAATGCTTTTGACAATTATACTTTTATACTTCATGAATGTCTTAATATTCTAGGATCCTTGAAGATGGAGTTATTTGTAAATTACTGGTTTTTTAAGTTATACATTATTAATGCATGTACATAGTTATGCTATAACTTCCTTTAAAGATTGTAAGGTTTAAAGCATGTTCCTGTTGTTTTGGAAATAACAGTGAGCTGAAATTGAATTGCCCTTGTGTTATCAGTAGGTTGCCTTTAGAGGCTAAATTTTTGAAACATGGTTTTTAGGGACCATTACTGAAATAACTTTTGCACCCTGATTCTGTAGGAGAGGAAAGGAATTGTTTTCAGGTCAAGTAAACTTTAGAATGAGAATCACTTGAAAGAGGAATGAGCACAATTTTTTAAGTAAACTTTTTTCCTGTTTTGGAAACAAGGGTTTTACTACTGATTAAGTGTATTTTGTATTATTCTGAATTCTGAGTTTTAATGTGCTTTATAAATCGTGATTTTTGGCGATTAAAAATGTATTTTTTAGAATTTTAAAAAATTTACATTTGTAAATACAACCGTTTTAGTGATGGACATATATATAAAGTATGCCACATACTTACCTAAGTTATATCCAGGAATAGAAACCAGGGGGAAGAGAATGCACGTGGAACCGTGTGCACACATTTCTCTGTTCTAGGACACGTTATTTATAAATGAAAAATTAAATGTTTATCCAAAAATCGTCTGCCTTTGAACCATATTTTGATATCCGTAGGAGTGGGTAAAACCTTAAGGTTTCAAGAGCCTCTTACAAGACCTTCTCTAGCCTTGCAAGGTTGGGGATAACTTTAAAAAGCATATGCAGTGCTTGTAGACTGGAACAGGCAGTTTTAAGTGGCAGCCATTTTATGACGCTGATAATACTTTTAAAAGTCGGATTTTAAAGAAGGCTGGAAACAAATGAATCGAACTCCTAAATGTCAGAACATCCCTTTCCCCAGGGTCCCACTGGTACTCTGATGATGAAATAAAGGGCAGCTCGGTAGTTGGCGCAGGGAGCAGCTCTCGGAGGCTCTGGCATCTTGGTGCACGTCCAGCTCAGTCACAAAATGGCTGTTCCTTTGTGCCGCAGCGCTGACAGACATACTGCATTGCACTGTGTACTCGCCAAACAGCAGGAAGTTGCCGTGCAGAGTTCAAAGGCCGGCCGGCGCAGGCGGCGGGTGCTGATTGGCTGAGCTTGCGCCTGGTAACAACAGGGTCAACGGCGTCGCCGCTGCGCTGGCTCCGCCCTCTGACGTCAGTCGGGGTGGGCGGGAGAACGCGGTGACGCGTGGCCTCGTGCGCCGGCCCGCTGCTTCCTTCGGGCTCGGCTTGTGCCGGGGGCGGGGCAGAGGAAGGGAATTTTGGTCGGGACTTTCCGGTGGGCGGCTTCTTTCCGGACTGATTTTGATCCTTGGAGTCCTCAGGCCTGGCCTGTAGTGGTCCATACCACACCCTGCAGTGTTTCCTGAGTCCATTCCTGGAATAGTTTTTTTTTTTTTTCCCTGAGAAAAGACACCGTAATCGTAATTTTTCAAACAGTACGCTAGGTTTTTTTTTTTTTTTTTTAAATAGTTATCGCTTTTTAAAATTTTTGTTGCTATTCCGGTGCGTCTTTTCTCCCGTTTATTTCCTTGTTCCTTCTAAAGAGATTAGTGAGTTTCATTTTGTTCCTGTTGACTGAAAGCACTTCAGTGTGAGTGGAATGTTTTTAATTGAAAGGCCTTAACGGGTGTTTAAGCTCTGTGTCAAACATGGCTCATAAACCAAGTGAAGAGCATTTGAGCTTGTCCCCGTGCATTTTTACTTGGTATCAAACATTTTCTCAATTGACATTTGAGGAAGAAAAACTCAGGTCAGTATGTGTTTAGTGGTTCATAAGGATAGCAGTGGGGTAGTTAAATGGAAAATGTCCTAGGAACTTACAGTTGTTAGCACTGCAAAGTGGCCCTGCATTAGGAAATACACACTACCGTGTAGTGTCACCAAACTACTACTGAAGTGTTACTGGCAGTGGCTGATGTTCAAACTTGGCTTAGGTAGCAGAGTTACTTGGTAAGATCTTGAGAAATTCCTTGTCCCTAGTCTCCCTTTATTGTTCATTTCTGGTAAACAAACGTGTTGTTACTCATTTCCTATCTTGTTTGGAAATTCTTGCAGTTAATTTTTAAAAAGTTAACCAACTAGGGCTCAATTAAATCACAAGTAATGAATTTAACCTTGAAGGAAAAGCAGTGGTTAGTACGTGGTGTTTCCCTACGTGTTCTTTCCAGTACATTTTAGGAATATTAAATAAGCTATTCTTAGGAGACACTATTAACAATCCAGCAGAATGTGGTACTTTAAAATAGGTATGGATACTGATAGGTACTTTCTATTCAGTATTTGGGCGTCACTTGCAGAAGCAGGCGGATCTTCGTGAGTTGAAGGCCAGTCTGCTCTGCCAACCAGGATAGCAAGAGTTATATAAAATGTGAACGTCTTCAAAGAACAGTATGAGTTTCTTAAGTGTGGATACCGATGTTTTCATAGGTGTTTGTGAATGGCACAATTCCCTGAATGGCCTTTACAGGTTTTTCTTAATCCTAGTTCTTTAGGTGGAATTCTTAGGAAAATAAGGAATTCTAAGACTGTTACACAAAAGGATTACACAGCAAAGTTTGCAGGTGATTTAAAATTGTTTGCTCGTGTTTACTCTGCACAAAATGTGTGACATTCTTAGAAATCTATATTTTGTAAAAACTATATACTAGTTTTTATCATTTTAAATTGTTTATCAAATAAAAGCAACAAGAAATAAAATACATATATTTTTAAAATATTTATTTTATTTACTATGTATACAGTATACAGAAGAGGGTACCAGATCTCAGCACAGATGGTTGTGAGCCACCATGTGGTTGCTGGAAATTGAACTCAGGACCTTAGGAAGAACAGTCAGTGCTCTTAACCTCTGAGCCATCTCTCCAGCCCCCAAAATAAAATATCTTGGTACCAGAAGGAGGATAGTAATTTCACCTCCCATTTGGAATATTGAAATTAAATTATAGTAGTATTAGATTTTTAGTATTGGTTAAGTGTTTTTAAATTTCTGTGTGTGATAAAATTAAGTAGCCAAATTACACTGTGTTTCTGAGAGAATAAACAGTTCTGTGGAAGGTATTTTCGGCCTAAGTTCATTGCACTGTACCTGTTAGTGTGTTTCACAGGTTTAGTGGCTTAGGAACTGATTGCAGTGCTTGTGGAACCAGTGAATATTTCAAAACATTTTCTTAGTCTGCTTTTGAATATGGAAGAAAGAGACAAGAAACTTTTTGGTGTGTGTGTGTGTGTGTGTGTGTGAAAACTTGCACATTGTAAATTTGGTAGTGTGCTTGCCTGCCATGCAAGAGGCCCTGGGTTTGTTTCTTAACTGGGTGTAACCTGAAATCTGTTTATTTGGGATTTGGATGCTGGAGAATAAGGAGTTCAAGATTATCCTCAGCTTTGTAAAGTTTGAGGCCAGCCTGGGCTATTACCAGAGATTATGGCTCCAAAATAGGATAAAAAGGTGGGGCTAATGGAGGGAGGTATGTAAATAATATTTGATAAGTTTCACTAAATTATAGCCAGTTAATTGCTTGAAGAATGAATATGTCATTTTTAAAAATCTTTCCATGACACTGAAATTTCATAGTTTACATTAATGTTCAGCCCAGCTGACTAAATTTGTACCACATAGCTTTTGAAATCACCTAGAATATCCACACCACTAACATTTCTCATAAAACTTAGTATAGTGAACTTATTCTTAACAAGAAAATTATGACTGCTAGTAGTCATTTTTTTCCTGGTTGTGGGCTCCGTTAGCTTTGCCTGAGTATTTGAGGAGTATTACTTAACAGAGAAACTGTGAGTTGACAAGTCCCTCCTTCATTACCTAAGAGTTAACTTCTTTTCAAAGAAATACAAACAACTTTGTTAATCTTAGGTGATTGTCATGTAGTTTAGTATTACCTTATACGTTCCAACATATTGGGCAGCATCTTCAGTGTTGCCAATTATTTTTTTTTTAAATTTATTTATTTAATTATTTGCCTTGGTGTTTGCCTGGAACTGTAACTACAGACAGTTGTGAGCTACCATGTGGGTGCTGGGAATGGAACCCCGGTCCTCTGGAAGAGCAGATGGTGCTCTTAACTGCTGAGCCATCTCTCCAGCCCCCAGTATTGCCAATTATTACTTGTTTTGGAACATTAAGATTATTGAGATAAGGCCAGAATAAAACTAATTTGACCCAAGTCATCACATATGCAGGGGCTGTTTTCCTTTTTAGTCAGTAATTAGCACAGTGATTACTTTATTTATGTGTCTGTTGTGATCTTTGATCCTTAGTCAATTTGTGATTTAGTTGTTTACACTATGGAAACATTAGAGCCCAAATTAGGACATGAGGGTCAAGGTTTTTCTGAAATCATGATAATGGGAATAGAAGCTGCCATTCATGTTACAGGTTTGCTTGTGTTTGGTGTTTCAAATTTCTTTTTGGCTCTATATATTTATAATAATTATATTACTAGGTTTTTCAAGACAGGTTTTCTTTGTGTCTTGACTTGATTAGAACTTGCACTGTAGACCAGAGACCCACCTGCTTCTGCCTTTGAGTGCTTGGGAGTAAGAACAGCACTGCCACCATCTTATTTTTTTAAAGGCTTCGGATTCTCTTGTAGTTTGGGGAAAATAGGTTCCCTCTCTCTTTTAAAATTTACTTTTATGTGTATGAGTATTTGCCTGTATGAATGTATGTATGTATACTCAGTGAGTGTGCCTGGTGCCCTTGGAGACTGGAAGAGAGCATCGTATATATCCCTTAGAACTGGAATTATTAACAAGTGTGAAATGTTATGTGGGTGCCAGGAACCATAGACCTGCATGCTCTACAAGAGTAGCAAGTGTGGTATTCAATGAGTATACTTAGTATGCTTTTCAATTGAAATGTTCAGTTTTAATAGAACTAGTATTGGTTTTTCATCACTCATGCATAAAAAAATAAAATTGTCGTTTATCAGTTTGAAAAAAAAAAAAAAAAAAAAGAGTAGCAAGTGAAAGGCTAAGCTGTCTCTATTTTCACCCCGTTAAGAGTCTGGGTAAAAGAAAGATAAGTTAGACCTGATTTTACCGTTTCATTCAGTTATGTAAGGAACAAAATCGCTATCAAATTTTAGCTTTTGCTCAATAGTATGGAAAGCTGCTAATTTAGGTTATTTGGGGGCATGACTTTTTCTCATTGTAGTTTGGTTTTGAGCATTAAGTATTAGAATGCCTGTATATGTCCTTAGCAAAGAACCTGAAAGCACACAGCACACTGAAAGCACCAGTGAATGTAAACTACTAGTAATACTCATTTATTACTACTCAGTTTATCCTTGTCTTCCCTCATCCTTCAGCCCTGCACTTCTAAATGTCTTGGTGGTTGTCTGCTTAATCAAGAGTTGTTTTAGGTAAATCAGAGGACCTCTCATTTGAGAGTGACCTCTGGAGGCAAGTTCCCTTTAACTTAAAATTTTGGGTGCATTTGGTAGTTAAATCTTAGTTTTTTCTTTGTTTTTTCCATCTTCGAAGGAGCCAGCCTCTGGGTGCTGATTGTTCTTCCTGTTGTATGAGTCACAGCCTTGATCTTGGCATTTATTGAATTACTTTCCCAAGCCCTCTGGTAATTGCTGCTTGTACTTACCTCTTGGCTCAGTTTCGCTCCTCAAGCTGTTGAAGTAGGAGACTGTAGAGTGCTCCTGTGGGAGTTGCAGCCCATGCAGTTGGCTGGAGTTCTCCTTCCTCATAGCCTTTCACCTTAGTCCTGTGCATTTGTCTGCCCACGGCTCATGTGTACTTTATTTCCTTGGAATTATAGTGCCAAGATTTTTGTGGGTTTGATTTCTTTCTCTTCAGTTCCTTTTAATGTGGGTTGATGGGTTAGATGGGTTTTCTATCTCAGACATTGGAGATCTTTAAAAATACCCTGCCCTCCAGGTTTGCCTTGTAACAGCCCTCCACAGGGCTCAGGTTCACCAGTAGTATTTCCTATATGCAGTGTCCCCAAGCCTTCACCCTCTTTCCTGTTGTCTTTAGTAATAACTGTTGACCCATCACATCTCCTTTGTTGGTATTTTCAGGCCAAAGTTTTTAGTTTGGAGTTCAGGAAATAAAAAAGATAGCTGGAGTTTTGAGAAAAGGAGTTAGCAGCCTAGTGGAGCAGTAGTGTTTCTGCATTGAGTATTCTCCAACTCCAGGCATTCTTTTCAAATGTGGAGTGAGGAGCTTTTCTGTATCGAAGCTGAATTTCAACTGTGTCTCAGTTTTCTTCTGAAAGTTCTGTTGATCTCTTCCTTTAGTGTATTTATATCCACAGTCTTCAAATTGATCCAGGAGCTTGTTTGGGTGCTAATCTCTTACTTAAGTGGTACCTTCTTAAATCTTAAAAAAATGACTTCATTTCAATGCATCCATCCTCCATTCTGACTTCATAGTTTACTTATAAAGGTAAGTACCTAGCAAGATTATACAGGATAGGAGCTGTGGTGTGCTGTTACTTAGGCTGTCACCCAGCATCAGCATCCTAAAGATTGATGAAAAACCTTGGGGAATCTCATTTATGTAGTCTTTTTGAAACAGGGTCTCACTTTGTAGCACTGGCTGTCTTATTATTCACTGTGTAGATCAAGCTGACCTTTGAACTCAAGTCTGCCTTGCCTCAGCCTCTAGTGCTTTGATTAAAGGCATGTGCCATCTTACTTTAATTTTTGAGATGGGGTCTTATTTCTCTGTAGGCCTGGTTGTGCTGGAATCCTGTTAGACCAGGCTCTCCTCAATTCAGATCCATCTTCCTGTGGCCCCAGAGTGCTGGGATCAAAGACACGTACCACTGAGCTTCGAACAGCCTTGTGCTTGTAATCTTTATATTTTGATAGGTATCAAGGTTGCAGATGAAATCATTGTAAGAGACTGTTTAAAAGAAAATAATGGGAAGGCTCAGTAAGGGCCACCATTCTTTGTGCCTGCTGTAAACCCAGCCTTGTTCATGAAGAGGTATGACTGTTATCCCTTTAAGTGTGGGTAAATGGCAGGAGTAACTATGACTCTTGGTAGGAGTCATTGGTAATATTGTGACTCAGATTTCTGGTAGTTGGCTCTTGGATGGATGGCTTAAGCATGCCATGAATGGTTGCTGTCCCCTTTGTCGATTCAGAGAAAGCTGTAGAGGAAGTTAGGAGACTATGTAAAACATCTTGGTGTACCCTCTTCCTTCTCTTACAGGTTTTACATTCATTCATTTCATTCATTCATCCATCATTGTGTGGTGGATATAGTACATGCACACACTGAAGCCCAAAGAGGACATCATTGGGTAACCACTATTGCTGTGTCCTCTACTCCTTTGAGATGACAGGGTCTCTGAATCTGGAGCTAGGCTGGCAAGTTCCAATGATCCTTCCCCCTATGTCTCAGCACTGCATTTTCAGGACACACCTGCCTTTTTAGATAAAGTCTATCTTACTATGTAGTTCTGGAAGCCTTGGAACTGTCAAGATCACATTTTCTTTGAACTTTTCAGAAATCTGCACATTTCTTCCAAGTTCTAGGATTAAGGCATGCACACTGGCTAACTATTTTTTTTTTTAAAGATTTATTTATTTATTATGCATACAGTTTTACAGAAGAGGGCACCAGACCTCATCATAGATGGTTGTGAGCCACCATATGGTTTTGCTGGGAATTGAACTCGGGTCCTCTGGAAGAACAGTCAGTGCTCTTAACCTCTGAGCCATCTCTCCAGCCCCACTTTTTTTTTTAAACTTTATTTATTTATTTATTTATTATTTATTTATTTATTTGCCTGGAACTGGAACTACAGACAGTTGTTAGCTGCCATGTGGGTGCTGGGAATCAAACCTGGGTCCTCTGGAAGAGCAGACGGTGCTCTTAACCACTGAGCCATCTCTCCAGCTGGCTAACTATTTTTAATGTAAAGATTTTTATATATTTGTAAGAATGTTTCCTGTATATATGTTTGTGGACTTCATGTGTTCCGGTGCCCTTGGAGACCAGATAAGGATTTGGATCTGCAGGGGACTGAGGTTATAGACAGTCATGAGCTGCTGTTGGTCTGGGTGCTCTGAAACAGCAGGTGCGTGCTCTTTAGTGGTGGGGCTGTCTCCAGCCCTACATCTTTTTTTTTTAAGTTCAGATTTTCGTTTGCAAAGCAAGAGCTCATACGGCTAAGCCTTCTCCCAGTTGGAGTTTCTTACATTTTGTATTTATTTATTTGTTTTTGGTTTTGTGGGACAGTTTTCTCTGTAGTTGTGGCTATCCGGTAGCTCACTCTATAGACCAGGGTGGTCTTGAGCTCACTTGTTTTTGCCTCCCTGAGTACTGGGATCAAAGGGACTCGCCATCACCTCCCGGCTAACCTTTTACATTTTGAACAAACAAAAAAATCTCAAGAGTATGGTATATTGTGCTGTGATCTTCAAAAGACCAGTATTTTACATAAAAAACCTCAAGTGAGAATGTAGCCATTGAAGTGGTTTCCTTGGCTGGTGGTAGCTGAATGATGAAAGTATAGGGTATATGGGGAAGTCCTGGAAACCTTAGAACTTGCTCTTTTGTTGTTTGGCTTTTTTTTTTTTCCTTTTCCACTTCATTGAAAATAGATTTTTTTTTCTTTTTTTTTTATTGTTGTTGTTTGGCTTTTATTCACATACACACTTTGGGTTAGTTCATAATGCATGAAAATTTGTGCTTATGGTCTCCCTCCCCTGTTTCCTAAATTTAATTTTGCACATACTCTTCTTGAGAATTACTTGGGTTATTAAAACAAGTGTCAGAACTGAGTGAATGTTATAGATTGTGTAGCAGTTTACGGAAAAGGAAGGTTCCGTTGGGTCAGTTGTCTTTGTTCTGCCTTGTTTGTGCCTGATCAATCAGGTAGATGGTCAGAGTCTTAGAGATTCGTGTGTGTGTGTGTGTGTGTGTGTGTGTGTGTGTGTGTGTGTGTGTGTCCTCTTCATTCTGATGGAAACAGGATGATTGACAGTACAGGGTTAATACAGGCTGCTAAGGTAATTAAAAGTGGGGATGGGTCTGATTGACCAAACTTCTGTGGTATTTTTTTTTTTTTCTTCTTGACAAAAGTTTATCTTTTAAGTTTAGCTTTATGTTGGCATAAGTACCTTAATACCCAAGTATTTTGCTTGGAAGTGTTAAAATAGGGCAGTTTAGAGACTGAACAGTAGTCTCAGCTGACTGCAGGTTTCATAGTTTGGACAATAGGGTAGAATTGTGAGACAGATACAGAGAACTCTCCAGTTCGAATCTCTGCTCTTTTTTTTTTTTTTTCCTTTTGGTTCTTCTTCTTCTTCTTATAATTATTATTATTGGAGATTGGTTTACCCAGGCTGGACTAGTATTTGAAGTAGTTCATCCCTGGCGTCTTGAATGATGGTGTTATTTGTGGCTGTGTGAACTCCCAACACCCGATACTTTGCTTCTTTTTCTGTAGAATTCTCTGCAGGAGCTTCTGAGCTTTTTTATTCTTCTAAAATAGTCGGTGGTGACACTGTGCTTCTGAAGCAGCAATAGACAGTAGCAGCTTTGCACCCTTGACATTATGTGGCTCGCTCATCCCCAATGTTATCTTGTCTGGCTGTATTTTTGGTTATTACCAGGCGTTGAGGTGCTATTGTCATCTAGTGCATAGAAGTGTGGGATGCCAAACAGCCTACAGACATAGGCATTCCAGTTTTTGCCTTCTCAAAGGTATCCCAATGTAGAAATCGAGCGTAACTAAAATTGTGATCGAGTTCTTCTTCTCTTAGTGAATGTTGTGATTGCTAAGCTGAGGCCCCTCACCTTGTTTTTGTATCTCCAAGGACCCTTGAGGGTATAGGCATAAGTTTCATGTTTATTATTGGGGATTGTAATCAGGGCTTTTAATCTTTTTTGAACTTTGAAATTTCAACATGGTCTATTTTATAAAAGTCTAGTCTATAACTTAGCTATTTATTCTTGTGGTCAGAATGTAAAGGTCCCCTTTGGTTGGTTAGAACCTTGTTTATGGATTCAGTTTATGAATTCAGGAGGGTTTCCCTTGTAGCTTCTTTTTAGCTAGGTAGTTAGTCTTGTTTTTTGTTTCTTTATAAACCTGAGTGGAAAGTCTTCTTTTTGCCTTCTAGTACGTAACTGTGGCCAGGTTCTGGTTAACTATGCATACAATTCTCCTTGTAGACCATATTCCTCCTCTTCGTTGTCATTCATACCCTACTTGCTGGAGGCTAGTTTTGTGGTACTTGGTAAACCATAGTTGACAGAAATGCTAGTTGGTTATTGGGGAGCAAAAGTAGCCTGAGAAAGCTTAAGGTGATTTCTGCCTAGTTTGAAATGAGCATTTCAGAAACAGCTAGATGTGATTTTTTTTGTTTATTTGTTTTTTTTAAATTGAGGGTTCTAGGCCTCAAACACCAGCTACTGCTACTCTTAGCCATAGTGGGTGTTGAACTTAGAAGGCCTTAGGAATGCTGAGAAGCCTTTGCCATTGAGCCATATATAAACTACAGACCACTGGCTGCCTTACTTTGAGAAATACTGTTGGGATTTAGCTTTGTTATTCTGTGACATTGTAAGTGCCATTTTGAGTACTTTTCTTTATAGTGAAATGACAGTTTTCACAGAAATTTGAAGATCTAGTTGGGTTTTATTATTAAAAATTGAGGAATGGGCAGCATTTCTTCAGGAAGTAGGAAGGTGTGAAGGAACAGCTTTATAGTTCAGTATGTTAGAACAAGGAAACAAAATGTGGGCATTTCTGTTACTGTAGGTTGTTGATAGAATTTGATTGTACCAATATAAATTGCTCTGAAGGTAAGGTAGATAATTTTGAAGTTTAGCATGAATGATTCCATTTTAATTTGGTTTCTTGTTGACTGGTCTATTAGCCTGGTCCAAATCATCGCCCTCTCGTAGATTAACAGTGAGATAGATGTCAGTAGAAGTAGGAGCAGACACACCTGTTCTTTGCTGCCGCCACTAACTTGAAATCTCTTTTTTTTCTTCTTCAGTTAAAGCAGGACTCACTGCTTCACCACAGAAAGGAATTTGATTTTGGGTTGATATATATAAAATAAGAGATTTGTTATGTTGTCTCAGCATACATTTTTAATGTAAAATTTAAGCACAAATGTTAATAAAGAGGCACTCGGATGTAGGCAGGGAGTTGAACCTTAAATTCTTTGGCAGTTCCACGCATGGACATAGGGACTGGGTTGTTTTCACCCTCCATCAGCCTTTTACTCCCCTTTGTCTTCTGCTGAGGTCCTCTTCTGAGGAACCTTTTCTCTTTTGGGAAGTAAGATGCTGGGGGTGCTTTCTAATTTCCATCTGGCTAAAGTGGAAACCTAGAGCACTGGGTTGCAGGGGACGCCAAAATGTTACTGCAAACAGCCTAGTATAGTGGTACACCCATTTAATCCTAGCAGAGGCAGTTAGATTTTTATGAATTCAAGGCCAGCCTGGTTTACTTAAAGAGGTTTAGGACAGCCAGCCAGCCAGCCAGCAAAATCTTGTCTCAAAAACAAAGTGTGAGGTGGGAAGGGATTAATTTATAGTCTTGCTCTTGGAGATTCTGAGAAAATAAGATGTCGGAAGATGTCCAAATGCAGTGAAGCTATGAAGCTCATACAGTCAGATTTGCCTTCATAGTAGGGTTAGCTGTGTTGGAATTCCTGATCTGACAGAAGGTGAGAGGCCTTAACCAGATTCCTCTTTCCCTGCCATTTCTCCTTAGTTATTCCTGCCTAGTTTGACTATGAAAGAGTCTATGGTGTTCTCATTGTTCAGGAAACTTCCAGGCTGGGGCAGTCCCAGCACTTGGGAGGCAGAGGCAGGTGGATTTCAGTGAGTTCAAAGCCAGCCTGGACAGCCAGGACTGTTAAACAGAGAAATTCTGTCTTGAAAACAACAAAAAAAGAAAACTGCCAGAAGAGCAGAATCCTAGGAAGGGATCAGTTATATGCATAGGAAAAAGAAACCTTGCTGGCTATAGTGGTATGCTGTTAGCTCCAGCACTGGTAGGTCTCTGAATTCTAGTTTGGTCTACAAGTTTCAGGCTAACCAGAGATTCTTAGTGAGACCTTGTCTCAAAAGCAAAAACAAAAACAAAAACATCATTTGGAAAAATTAATGAAGAAAAGAGATTGAAAGAGTAAGTTTCAGTAGGCGGTTCAGACATAGTCTCCCTTTTACCACTGTCACTTCTGTGCTGCCTTGGCACATCAACCCTCTTTAAGAAGGTTGTAGGTTTGTGCGCTTTGTTTTAAATTTTACAGTTTTGAAATGGTCACTTGTATTTGCAGATATATAAAGGCCCAATCCTGCTCAGATTAGTATGGAGAACATGGATCATTCGTATTTTATACATGGATATGTAGATTTTCTTCTTTCCTCTGGCTTTGAATAATTGTGTGTTTGACTGATGTCCAGCTTTGACTTATCTAGGGATCAGACCTACATGCTGATTTGCAGGATTTGTATGTGGTTTTTTGTGTGTATATGTGTGTGTGAGGGAGTTGTTTTTTTCAAGACAGGGTTTGTCTGGCTGTTCAGTAGACCAGCCTGGCCTCAGCCTCACATAGATTCTCCTCCCTCTGCCTCCTGTGTGCTAGAATTAGAGGCCTACACCACCACTGCTGGGCTTGCTATATTTTATTAAGTTTATTGGCCATTTCAGTTTCTTTTCAGTGGTTGTATGTTTGTGTTTTGCCTAATTTCCTACTGGATTTTTGAATTGCCAGTCTTCATATGTTGTATATTTGTTGTTAATGTATACATTCAGCTTATTTTTCTGATTTACTTGGCTTAGCCATGTTTATACTATAACTCAATAAATTCAAACGTTTATACTTTAACTTATTGTTCAGAATCTGAAGATTTGAGCTTAGAAGGATAAAGGATCTTAAAAACAAAGCTTAAGGAGTTGTATATTCTTCAGTCTGTGAGAACTCTGATGATTCTTTAGATCTCTGTCCGTTCCCTAGAAGTCACATGGCAGCTTGGTTGATTTGATAATGTGTTTATAAAGTATGTGTGTCATGCAAGGCCAGCCATTCCACATAGGAATGGCTAGTGCAGATTCTATAAATTCAAACAAACATCCATAACACTAAGATTTGTCTTTATAGGATCAGTGTAAAGATGAGGCTTTTTGCATATTTGAAACTCCACAAAGTATGCATTATAAACATTTAAAGTGTCAAAAATATGCAAAAAGCCTTCAGTATAGTGTTACCTTGCATTTTTCTCAGAGTTTGCATTTACTTGCTTGAGTCCGGAAGCTTTGTCAAGTAGTAAGTCGTTCAGCCATTTTGTAATTTAGGAAAATAAACACCAGCCTGCTGAAATGGAGGCTTTCTCTTAAGTGAACTGTTGTGCTGCCCTCTTGTGGTCATTTTAAAATTGGCACTTTAAGAAACAGAAGTGACCCTGCTGATTTCAAAGTCCAGTTTTAAGAAAGACCAATCCAGGGCTGGAGAGATGGCTCAGAGGTTAAGAGCACCGTCTGCTCTTCCAGAGGACCCGGGTTCGATTCCCAGCACCCACATGGCAGCTAACAACTGTCTGTAGTTCCAGTTCCAGGCAAACACCAAGGCAAATAAATAAATAAATAAAGTTTTAAAAAAAAAAAAAAAAAAAAAAAAAAAAAAAAAAAAAAAAAAA
>PVIH01011111.1:0-71062 GCA_004025045.1 Sigmodon hispidus | reverse complement strand
CACATGCTATTTGGATGCAGGTCTTGCCCGAACTACAACAGGCAATAAAGTTTTTGGGGCCCTGAAAGGAGCTGTGGATGGAGGCTTGTCTATTCCTCATAGTACCAAGCGATTCCCTGGCTATGATTCTGAAAGCAAGGAGTTCAACGCAGAAGTACATCGTAAGCATATCATGGGTCAGAATGTCGCAGACTACATGTGTTACCTGATGGAGGAAGATGAAGATGCTTATAAGAAACAGTTCTCTCAGTACATAAAGAACAACATTGTTCCAGACATAATGGAGGAGATATATAAGAAAGCTCATGCTGCTATCAGAGAGAATCCGGTCTATGAGAAGAAGCCAAAGAGAGAAATGAAGAAGAAGAGGTGGAACCATCCCAAAATGTCCCTTGCCCAGAAGAAAGATCGGGTTGCTCAAAAGAAGGCAAGCTTCCTTAGAGCTCAGGAATGGGCTGCTGAGAGCTAAAGCAATTTTTTATGAAGACTTTTTTCATAAAGATAATAAATTTACTGACCAAGCAGCCAAAAAAAAATAAAATAAAATAAAGTGAAAAATGTCTAGGACAAAAAGGGGCTTCCAGGAAGACAAGAGAGATGGGAAGATGAGAACAAAGATGGGTTATACTCAAAATACACTATGTAATTGTATAAAAATGTTATTTAATACCATAAACAATTCATATACATGTATTATAAGAATAATAAAAACTTTGAAGAAAAAGTGCAGGAAAAAAAGAAAAGGCTTAATTAATCCAGGTGGGTGGTGGCATACACTTTTCTTTACTCCCAGCATGGGGTGGGGGCAGAGACAAGTGAACAAGATTGAAGGGTTAGCTGTTCTCTCTAACCAGTTGTGATGGTCAGTTTTATGTCAGAGTCATTTTGGAAGAGGGAACTTTAATTGAAAAAAATGCCCCACTTGTTGGTCTATGGCTTATTTTCTTGATTGGTGATTGATGTGGGAGGGAGGACCCAGCTCACTGTGAGAGTGCCACTCCTAGGCTGCTGGTTCTGGGTGCTGTAAGAAAGCAGGCTGGGGCTGGAGAGATGGCTCAGTGGTTAGAGCACTGACTGTTCTTCCAGAGGTCCTGAGTTCAATTCCCAGCAACCACATGGTGGCTCACGACCATCTATGATGACATCTGGTACCTCTTCTGTATACTGTATACATAATAAATAAATAAATCTTTAAAAAAGGAAGGAAAGAAGGAAGGAAGGAAGGAAGGAAGGAAGGAAGGAAGGAAGGAAGGAAGGAAGGAGGTTGAGCAAGCCAGTAAGCAGCATCTCTCCATGGCCTCTGCATTAGTTCCTACCTCCATTTTTTTTCTGTGCTTGACTTTGTGCCTGATTTCCATCAGAGATGTGGAGCTATAAGATGAAATAAACTCTTTCTTCTACAAGTTGCTTTTGGTCACAGTGTTTTATTGAAGCAATAGAAACCCTAAGATACTAGTTGCCATCTTTGTGAAACCTTCTGTATTTGTTATTATGTGACCCAACTGGACTTCACATACTAAAGACTAGTAGATTGAAAATAGTTGGGGCTGGAAAGATGACTCAGAGGTTAGGTAGGAGCACGGGCAGCTCTTTCAGAGGTCCTGAGTTCAATTCCTAGCAACCACATGGTGGCTCACAACCATCTATAATGAAATCTGGTGCCCTCTTATGGCATGCAGAAATATATGCAGAAGGAACACTGTATATATAATAAATAAATAAATCTTTAAGAAAGGAAATAGTTTTGTGACTATGAATTGTAAAAACGCATCATAGCTATTGACCCAACAACATTGTGATACATACATATTTATAAATAAGGACCAATTCTCCTGTTGTAAAGTATTCCTTTACACTGTGTCACTGTGATTGGTTTAATAAAAAGCTAAATGACCAATAGCTAGGCAGAATTTTCAGGGCAGAGAGAACACTAGGAAGATGAAGGCAGAGTCCCCAGCCAGATCTAGAGCAAGCAGAATGGGCAATACAGAGATGAAGTAATAAAGCCATGTGGCAGAAAGTAAATGAAAAGAAATGAATTAGTTATAAGAGCTAAGTAGAATAAAACCTAAGCTATCAGTTGAGCTTTAATAATGAATAGTAAGTCTCCATGTCTTGATTTGGGAGCTGAGAGGTAAGACACTCACTACAAATGGTATCCAATGTGGGGACACTCCACATAAGACCAGAGAAAGCTTAAAAAGGTTCCAAACACATAAAAACAGAGCTAAACACAGCTTTCTAGTCCCACAGTCTCATGCCAGCTGCAGTACAGAGATGTGTCTCCTGGTCACTGCTGCAGACTTGAGCTACGCTGCACGGCAGCTTAAGTTTTGCTCATGCAGACAAAAGATTACAGGTACACAGTAAAGCAAACCTCTAAATATGTTACAGTATGTTTAACAATCTATATAGGCTTTAAAAAAGAGGATATAGGAAGTCATAAAAAGTTTAAAGTAATATAGCCTTTGTAGACAGAAATAAAGTAATGAAAAAGAGGATAAACTACATAAGGATGGAAAATATAATACAAGGAGTTTAAACCTTATATGGTGTATATGGCGCTTTCTTAATTTTGAATTTTTTTTAAACTTTATTTATTTATTTATTTATTTATTTATTTATTTATTTATTTGCCTTGGTGTTTGCCTGGAACTGGAACTACAGGCAGTTGTTAGCTGCCATGTGGGTGCTGGGAATCGAACCCAGGTCCTCTGGAAGAGCAGACGGTGCTCTTAACCGCTGAGCCATCTCTCCAGCCCCAATTTTGAATTTTTTAAATGCTAATGAACAGACAACAGCTTCTGAGAGACATTTGATTGTGGAAAGGACTGATAAATCAACCTATATATTTTTTAAATGTCTTAACTTCAAAATGGAAGTAAAAAAAAAAGTGACATTGGAGAAAAGATTATGCTTTTGTTTCCTCAGAAAACAAAAGACTGTGGATTCATTCAAGTTGATAGAGATCAGATTTGATCAAGGGAGATCCCTTAAAAGCCCTAGCTACAGACATAAAGAAAAGCTATGGAACAGGTGATGTATATTTTACCTGCTCAAACATAAAACAAAACAAAAACAATTATCTTTGGCTGTCTTATGTACAATGCACAGTCCATAATTGTGTTACTGCAGATATGTATGTTATCTTTGAAAGTTCATATGTTTTCAGAGCAAGAGAACCAGACACCAATGAAAATGGATGGCCCAGGTGATTCAGCTTCTCAGAGTGCCTCTGTTACAGTTTTTCTCAGAGTTATGCATCCAGAACAGCTTCAAGGCTGTTGGCTAAGATGGTTCAATTTCATAGACTATTCTAGCCAGTTTTCTCAGGGTTCCCCAAACATGCTAGCATCCTCAGACAACAGAAGTCTATAGGACACAAGCCCATTCCCAATAGACAGAGTAGGTGGATTTCGTCATTCAATGGGCTATGGATATTTGTCACTGTTTAGGGGATTTGGTTACAAATTATTATTGGTTATGGAAAATACTGGTAAAAAATATGGTAAAAAAACTGAACAAAGGAGATTAGATTCAGGAATCTCTTTATGAAGAGAAAAAGGGGGTGTAATATAGAAATGATGTGATAAAAGGGTGAATTAGATTGTTGAGTCTACTTTTGAACAACCATTAGTCTCAAATATTTTACATTGATATTAATTTTTGAATATTAATACAAATTTAAGGTGATTTATGTTGGAACATACTACATATTCATTTCTACTCTTATTTAAAGCATTGTGCCAATGCAGGTCATTTAAAATGTAATGTAAATTTCTAATCCTTGAAAGTTATTATTACAAACTACTTAGGATAATAAAGAAAAGCAGGTTAGTAGTTAGTCACCTATAACAAAATGTCATGTTAGGTATGTTTTCAAGGCTAAACAGAGATATATTTTAGATAGATAGGTGATTTTTTTTTAAGATTTATTTATTTATTATGCATACAGTTTTACAGAAGAGGGCACCAGACCTCATCATAGATGGTTGTGAGCCACCATGTGGTTTTGAACTCAGGTCTTCTGGAAGAACAATCAGTGCTCTTAACCTCTGAGCCATCTCTCCAGCCCCTAGATAGGTGATCTTCAAATGCTTCAGAGACTTACAGAATATGGCACTTAGGATGATTTAATAACATAAAGCTTTTTTATGACAATAAGACATGTCTGCTCTTAATACCACTAATTTACTTAAAAGACAAAGAGGGTCATCAAAGAAACTCTGCTGTAATATGTTTTCCCTGGACCATTTTGGGTCCAGGAGGTTTGCGACCTGGAGTTTGTAACCTGACCCACGGTGGCCCGGAACCCGGTCTGCGGCGGGGGTTTGGAACCCAAAGAAATGAATCAGACATTTATATTACTTTAAACTGTTTGGTCCATATCTTAAGCACATTACTAGCTAGCTCTTTCATCCCAGTTCAACCCATTTCTATTAATCTGCCCACCACGTGGCTTCCAGCCCGTGGCTGGTCGGTACCTCTACATATCTGCTCCTCTTGGGGGACGGATGGAGACTGACCTAACTCCACCCTTTCCTACCTGCCTGCCCTCTGATTCTCCACCCACTTCTATGGTGCTCTACATAGGCCAAAACAGCTCCTTTATTTACATTATACAGAGAACATTCCACCACATTTCCTCTTTTTTGTCTAATTAAAAAGGAAGGTTTCAATTTCCATATAGCAAAATTACAACAGAACAACTCTCAAGCAGGAATTAAAGTCACAATATCCAGTCTATTTGTATTCACAAAATTAAAGAAAATATTCCATTATCTACCTTATCCTTGTGAGTCTAAAGTTTCATATCTAATATACCTTTTAAACTAAAAAGAACTATACCTACAATTATTAAACCTTCAACCACATCAAAGACCACAGAAGGATATATTATTATGCAAATAAACAGGAAGTGCAAGCAACTTCCAAAGTCTAGAAAATGACAGAGATGACAGCTGTCTGCCTGGACAGTCACCCAAAGTTCCTTTGTAATGTTGGGGCCCCATCTTCAGCCTATATGGCCCAAAGTCTCTGTCATACCTTTCAGTGATGCAAGAAATCTGACACAGTCCATCAATCACTTCTCCTTGTGTCCAGAAGGATGCTTGTCAATGTTTTCTGCAAAGCAGGAACCTGAAGGACTATCTCGGCTTGTTCTGCCAACGTTCAGAGGTCACTTTCCTATGGAACCTGCATGTCCAGTTTATACAGCATACTATCAAGCAGTCAATACCAGAACAGTTTCTTGTCCAGTGGCTAACTGTTGCCACAAAGTAAATTCCACATGAAGTTTCTTCAGTGCCCATTCTTTTCCTGAAATACATTGGTGCTGCCAGGAACAGACCTGTCTCACTGGCCAGAAAAGTCTAAGTTCTTAGAATATCTTAAATGCCATATTCTGCATGTCTTTGAAGTGTTTGAAGACTACCTATCTAATTGAAATATATCTAGGTATACCTACAAAACCTAACTAACATGACTATAAGTTTGGTTATCATGCATGACTATTAATCTGTATTTCTCAATTACACATTACAATTTTAAATGAGTTACATCAGCATCATACCTTAATCAAGAGTAGAAAAATACATACAGCATAACAAAATTGACCTTAAGTTTATATCAATAAGCCAAAATCCACTTATCTTTTCTAATCATTCCTATATCAAAACTCCATGTGAAGTTTCCTTTTTTAATGGCAAAAGCTAGTCATTTGGGTAAGAAACTGCACTTGCTTTAACTACTGACAGTATATTGTCCAACCTGAACAAGGAGGACACACAAAAAAATGACCGTTAAACTTTGCCAAGCCAAGGTAGGACAGTCCTTAAAGTTTCTGCTTTACAAACAAAAAATGTCAGATAGTCTAGGCCTGTAGGCTGAAGATGGATGCCTCAACATTACAGAGGAACCTTAGGCTACTGTTCAGGCAGCCAGATGTCTCTGTCATTTCTATAGTTTTGGAAGTTGCTTTTCCTGTACTTCCTGTTAACTCAAGTAATACTTTATTCTTATTGGATCTTTGATGGAGATTTAGAACTAGATAGATACAGTTTTTACAGTTTTTCTTGTTACCAAATTCAGAAAAGAAGCTTACATAAAAGATGTAAAGTTTATAAGATTGAAAACCATAAAAGCTTAAGTTATTTAAAAAGCTATTTTAAGGTCTAAAAAAATTTTCAGGATGCTAACATAAGTTATGACAAAAATTGTTTAGGTATAAAACACTGGACTTATAAAAATAAGATAAATAATGGAATATTTTCTCTAAATTTGCCAAATGCAAAGGAGCTAAATATTAAAAATGTAATTATTACCTGATAATTGTTTTATTGTATATAGTTTCATTGTGTTAGAGTTAAAACCATCTCCTTCTATTTAGACAAAAAGGATAAATATTGTAGAATATTCCTTTATATTATGTGAAGATATGCCACTGTTATTGGCATTATATGCCATTAGCTTGATAAAAAGCTAATGGTCAATAGCTAGGCAGGATTTTCAGGATAGAGAGAATATTTGGAAGAAGGCAGTGTCACTAGCCAGATGCAGAACAAGCAGGATGGGCAATATGGAAATGAAGTAATCAAGCCATGAGAAGGTAAATTAAAAGAAATGGGTTAATTTAAGTTATAGGAACTAGTTAGAATGAAGCCTAGGCTATTGGCTGAGCTTTCATAATAAATAATAAGTCTCTGTGTGGTTATTTGGGAGCTGGCAGGCAGGATAAAGACTCACTACATTCTCTGATGAATTTGAGTGATAGATCAAGCTGCTGATGACCTGTCAGCAAACAAAATTGCTGTCTGTGTGTATTGATGTACCAGGCACATTACCACCCATCATCACAACTGAACATAGAGCAATTAGTATATCTGCTGCAGTGGCTGTCATACTGTCATACACAGGCCATACTGTGGCTCCCCATGAAAGCTCATACATCTATCTCAGTGAATGGGATCATGTCCTTAGTATATTGATTACCAGAAGTCTCTAACAGACTCTTAGAGATACAGATGGTTTCTTTTGTGGTTGATACTTATTCAGTGTATAGTATTTCTAGTGTACCCCAACCAGTTGATTTTAACTATATGGTTACATGGTTGTAACTCTTAATGCCAATGTGTCTTTTTTTTAACTTTGTGAACTTTTTACAATCTGATAGTTGGAGCACCTTTCATTGCAAAGGTTATTACCCAGTGTGTCAATGGTCAAGGTACTTAGTGTTCTTCTGTACTCCACATCAATCATTGGCATGTGGTATTGTTGAGGACTGGAATATATATCAAAATCATCTCAAATCAAAATTACCTCACATTTTATATTCATCATTTTTAATCTACACATTTTGGTACTAGATAGTTTAGGAACTAATGTTTTATGGCTGTCTCCAGAAAAGAATAACCTCTTCTTGGCCATTTCCTAGAAGGTAATGATAAGACCAAAAGAGGTGATATAGGAAGCTGGTAGATTTACTTTGAAAATTCAGAATTGCTAGGTGTGGTGATTTGAATGCAATTGCCCCCATAAGCTCATAGGAAGTAGCATGATTAGAAGGTGTGGCTTTGTTGGAGTAAGTATGTCCTTGGTGGAGAAAATATGTCACTGTGGGGGGCGGGTTTTGAGGTCTCATATATGCCCAAGGCATGCCCAGTGTCTCAGTCTACTTCCTGTTGAAGCATATAGTAGCAGCTCCTTCTCCAGCACCAGGTCTACTTCCATGGTGCCATGTTCCCTGCCATGATGATAATGGACTGAATCTCTGAAAATGTAAGGAAGCCACTCCAATTAAATATTTTCCTTTATAAGATTTGCTGTGGTCATGGTGTCATTTAGTCCACTTCCTGTTGCCTTCTGATCAAAATGTAGCCAGTACCATGTCTGCCTGCATGCTGTCATGCTCTCCACCATGATGATAATGGACTGAACCTCTGAAAATGTAAGCGAGCCACCCCAATTAAGCATTTTTCTTCATAAAAGTTGCCATGGTTGGGGCTGGAGAGATGGCTCAGGGGTTAGGAGCAAAGGCTGCTCTTCCAGAGGACCCAGGTTCTGTAACTCCCATTTCAGAAGATCTGACACCTTCACACCAATGCACATACAAAGATAAAGTTAAATAAATTATACATATAAAAAAGTTGCCATGGTCATGATTTCTCTTCACAGCAATAGAAACCTTAAGACAGAAGTTAGTACCAGGATGGAAATATTGCTGTGATAGGCCTGGGCATGGTTTTGTTTGGAAGAATTTGGACTTTGTGTTAGGAATGCAGTAAAATGCTTTAAGCACTACTTAATGAACCATACCAGTAAGAGCATGGAAGACATGGAAGTGATTTGAACTGTGGGGATCAGAAGGTTTCAGAGGAGAAGAATGATTAGCTTATGTTATACAGACTGGTCTTGTGATATTTTGGTGAAATATCTTTTTTTTTCCCCTTCTCTGAAAAGTCTGCCTGAGGCTAAAGTGAAGAGTTTTGGATTAATTCTTTTGGCAGAGGAAATCTCAAAACAGACTAGTTTAGACTCTAATGTGGTTATCAGTGTTAACTATCATGGAAAGGAACTAAAGAAAAGCTTAGAGGTGGATGTAGTGGTTCACACCTTTGATTCTACCACTCCAGAGGCCAAACTGGCAGATCTCTGAGTTTGACGCCAGCCTACTACAGAGCAAGTTCCAGAGCAGTCAAGCTCAGGCAGTGAAGGAAACCATGGAAAACAGAAAGCTGGTGAAGATGTAATTGAACAAGGGAGCATATTCCAGCCCCAGCAAGCATGTGGCAGCTTTGGCTATGCAATTCTAGAATTAAGGATAGAAGAAATGGGTTATGGAATTCACCCCCATGACTAAGGAAAGCTTCTGTGGCCAGGTATGTGTCAGAGGTGTCCCTTAATGGAGGTCTAGAGCTCAATTGCATGAAGCTGTGAAATTGAAGCTTGGTTGCCTTGTAGATCCCAAGATGTTAGAGATGCCAGAGTCCATGGGATACCTACCAAGGGGAGCTGCTAACGGGGAGGAACCAGCGGGGTGGAACCAGCCCAAAAGAAACATGTATGTTGCAGTCAGCAAAGCTGAAAGGAGTTAGAGGCCGGAAGAGCATTTTGGTATCAGACATGGAAATGAAAAGTTTGGAATTTTCCCTGCTGGTTTTTGGTCTTGCCTTGGTCCAGTATTTTCTCACTATTTCCTTTTGTTCCCTTCCCTACTTTTTGGAATGCTAATTTATATCCTGTGCCATTATATGTTGAAAGTATATGATATGTTTTTTGATTTTGATTTTTAGAGGGATCACAGTTAAGAGATTGCATGAATCTCAGAAGAGACAATGAACTTTAGACTTTTAAATAAGCTTGAGACTGTTATAGGTTATAAGGACTTTTGAAGATGGACTAAATGCATGTTTGCATTGTGATCGAGGGGCCAAAAGCCTTTGGGGACCAGAAAGTGGAATGTGGTAGTTTAAAAGAAAATGGTTCCCAAAGGTAGTGGCACTATTAGGTATGGCATTGTTGAAGTAGGTACGGTCTTGTTGGAGAAAGTGTGTCATTATGAGGGCAGGCTTTGAGGTCTCCCATGCTCAATACACTATACTATGCAGTGTCTCAGATCACTTCTTGTTGCCTTGTCAAGATGTAGGATTTTCATCTCCTTCTCTAGCACCATGTCTACCTGCATGCTGCCTGGCTTCCTGCCATGATGATAATGAACTAAACCTCTGAAAATGTAAGTCACACCAATTAAACGTTTTTCCTTTATAAGAGTTGCTGTGGTCATGGTGTCTCCTCAGCAATACAAACTCTAACTTCCTGAACTGGTTGGATCTGCCTTATGCATCAAATAGCTCTGGCCACAGTCAATAATCAGTCTTTTCAAACTCTTCCTAAGAGTGAGAACAAACTACAGCAAGTTTTATGAGAGTGACTGTCACTCAGGAAATAAGGGATAGGCCTTGAGGCCTGCCCACTAAGTATAATAATAGAGTAAGACAGCAGGGAATGGACTCATTTCTGCCCCTCTATGCAAAACATCTTCTGAGTATCTTTCCCACTCACATTCCTGTTTACTCTTTGTCAGACATTCTGTGCCACACAGTGCTCCTTACTGTGTGACACAGATACCATATTTTGAATCGATTGCTCTTAGGAAGTTTCTCCATAAACAAAAACTAAACTTAATATCCAAACTAAGGTGTAGCTATTAACCATCTTGGAAGTCCTGCCTACCTGTACTTCCCAACTGATGCAGATCACAATTTTAGTCTCTAATAATAATACTTTCTTTCCAGGGGCACCATACACATTACTAGTACTGTATTACACAAAAGTCAGCAATAACATCCCACCCTGGGAACAGTGACTTTGGCCTAGTCATAGGAGCCTTAAGAGTTCAACAGAGATCTTTGGTACCTGTGAAAACTAACTAAAAATGAGACTGGTTGGGATCACTTCAGGGAACTTCTCAAAGGGAGGACTGGTTGGCATTTATGTGACTCCTGTATATGCTATTCCTACAATACTAACATCCAATTAGAAGAGCTGGAACAAAATTTGGCCTTATTTTAACAGGAATGATCAATGATACCACTTTAGTTTGGTAGAGTATTCAGGTTTACTACAGCTCACTGTTATAACCAATAAGAGAACAACACAGAACAGGAATCAGGGCCCTATTATGATTGTCCAATAAGATGGTCCTAGATTTCCTCCTGGCAGGCCATGACAAAGAGTGTGAAAGCTTGTGGAAACTAAAGTCCCTTCACTTTGAGGCCTGGAGCTATTTTTGGAGCAGAGAGGTTTCTAGTCCCTCATCTTGAGAAGTCACTAAACCCCCAAGGCTAAGCACCAAAGGCCAAATGCCCAAGGTCCTGAGTAATCAGAGGGCATTCCAGCCTCGCTAGGAGGCATTTTCTCCCCATCCTAAGACAATCAATCAGCCAGCAGTTGGCCATCTTCAAGTGATAGTAAAGAAACTTTCTCTGGCCCCTCACTCCCCAGCCTGATATCAGCATTCCTATAGTCTTTGTGTGATCTTTGCTTTTAAAAGTCTTGCTTTAGGGTAGCTGTGCAAGCTCAGTTCCCTACTAGCGGGATCTGAGCTCAGTTGTACAGCTGTAATAAATCTTGCTTTGTGTTTGCATTTGGAGAGTTGGTGTGATTCTGGGGATCTTTCTGGGGGTCAGTGAGACTGGGCAGAACAAGCTCTGATACATCTAGTAACCTTATTAATGCAGAGTAAAACAAATTGAGATGGTTTGTCACAGAATCTGAAGTTCAGATTGATCAGTGACTGTTATGCTTGTGGGAAAGTTTACCAGCAGTCAAGACTTCAGCAACAAAGTGCAGATATTTGAAATACAAATTATTTTTGTTTGGTTGGTTGGGGTTTTTTTGGGGGGGGGTGGTCAGTTAGAAACAGGGTTTCTCTGTGTAGCTTTTGGAAACTGTCCTAGAATTCACACTGTAGACCAGGCTGTCCTTGAACTCACAGAAATCCACCTGCCTCTGCCTCTAGAGTACTATAATTAAAGGCTTATGCCACCACCACCAGCTGAAGTACAATTCTTTATGGGGTCCCCTTGCTTGCATGTTATTGTGTGACAAAACTTTTCCTGGGGAGATAAAACACACCCCTCTACTTGCCCCACATAGGGATCCCAGCACAGACCAAAGTAGGGATACTACCAAAGTCCAATTTGGTAAACCAATAAGTTTTATTGAGGTTACTTACAGGAATATGTGCAAGGAGTTACATATAGAAGAGAAATAACTCAAAGACCACTGCATCAGCAAAGCCCATTCCAGCATGAGTGACAGCTCATTAACTGGGTACCTGAAGCTCACTGCACAGACTACAGGCAAGTCATCAGGTTGGTGGGTGTTCTTTCTTGATGACTCAGTTAGCTTAACTGTCTTCTAGGCAGTTTGGCTGGTCTGGTGTCGTCCAGGACTGGGGTCGGTCTTTTTTGCAGCTTGGCTTCTCTGAGAATCGTCTTTGCAATTCTTTTCCTCTTGCTTACTTCGGTACAGAGGGAACTTAGAAAATCTGGTCAGTTTCAGGAACTTCCTGAAGCTATTTTGAGTTGTTTACCTTCCTAATTAAGGAGTTTCTCTGTAGGGAAGATTGTTTCAATCTCACAGGAAACTGTTTCACAACACCTGTCCAAGTCTAGTATTGGCTAAATTGTTGCATAGAAAGGAGGCCTGCTTATCTGGGAGGGCCAACAATCCTTAGGAAAAGAAAAGGCAAATATAGAGCAGAAAGTGACAACTGAAGTAAAGATTAAGTGATGTAGCAACAGGACAGAATGTGGGCATCCTCTAGAAGCCAGGAAAGGCAAGGGATGGATTCTCCCAAGTGTTCCCAGACATAATTTCAGCCCTGAAAACCTCCCTAAGATGCCTTATTATCCTAGGTTTGCTTCATAAAGCTGTTTGAGAATATGCTATGGCAGAGCATCTACCATTTCCCTTGAGCTCATCCACTTATGGTTTTCATAATATACAGCAGCAAAACATATATATATAAATATGTTTTTATATATTTATATATATTTTATATTTGTATATAAAATACATAATATTTTATATATAATATATTTTATATTTGTATATAGTATATATTATATTTGTATATAATATATATAATATTTTGTATTTATATAAATTTTTTATATATTTATATAATATAACACCAGTGGCACAGACACTAAAATCAACAATCAATAAGTGGGATCTCCTGAAGCTGAGAAGCTTCTGTTAAGCCAAAGATACTGTCAATAGGACAAAACGACAGCCTACAGAATGGGAAAAGATTTTCACCAACCCTACAAGTGATAGAGGATTGATCTCTAAGATATATAAAGAACTCAAGAATCTAGAGCCCAAAACCTTGAATAACCCAGTCAAAAAATGGGGTTCAGATCTAAAAAGGGAATTCTCAGCAGAAGAATTACGAATGGCTGAAAGGCACCTGAAAAAGTGCTCATCATCTTTAGCCATCAGAGAATTTCAAATCAAAACAACTTTGAGATACTACCTGACGCCTATCAGATTGGCTAAGATAAAAGACACAGATGACAGCCTATGATGGAGAGGATGCAGAGCAAGGGGAACACTACTCCATTGTTGGTGGGAGTGTAAGCTTGTTCAACCACTCTGGAACACAATATGGTGGTTTCTCGAAAACTGAGAATCAATCTCCCCAAGGACCCAGCAATACCACTTCTGGGTGTATACCCTAAAGATGCACAGTCGTACTTCCAATGGCATTAGCTCAACTATGTTCATAGCAGCATTATTTGTAATAGCAAGAACCTGGAAACAACCTAGATGACCCTCAACTGAAGAATGGATTAACAAACTGTGGTACATCCACACAATGGAGTACTACTCAGCAGTAAGAAAAAATGATATCCTAAAATTTGCAGGCAAATGGATGGATTTGGAGAATATCCTCCTGAGCGAGGTATCACAAACTCAGAGAGATAAGCAGGGGATGTACTCACTCACTAGTGGTCTCTAAACAAACAAACAAGAAAAAAAGCCAAACATGCCCAAGCGGCAAACCACAACCACAGAACAGCTTGGGATCGGAAACACCTTGGACCCCTTGGATTCCACTCCTCCTAGAGGAACACCTGTCTCAGTCTTGGTGTTGGGGAAGAAAACTGGATTTGCCAGGAGTGGAGGCTGAACTAAGCAATATTGGGACTGTGGGACCTTGGGATCACCTGCCCATGGCGGGGATGGGGAGATGTGGAGAAGAGAGCATCTACCATCTACTATGGTTTTCATAATATAGAGCAGCAAAACTTTTACACACAGGAGCTCAGGAAACATATTTTAAATTCAATTGTTTGGATAAATTTGTCATCTGCAAAGAAATTATTAGGCTTGTAATTTTGAAATCCATCAAGACTGGAGTCACAGCCTACCTACCGGAGCAGTTACATTGTGTTTCATGTTTCCAGAAGAACCAGTGTTACAACTTGTGTGAGATGGGCAGCACTGGGAGCTATGTTCCCATATCATCAGCATTGTGAATAATAGGAGATGCCACAGGAAGATTCACTGGGATATTCTTCGGCCTGTTTCCAAATCCCAAGTAAATCCCAGCTAGATAAAAAAGATCATGAAATACAAATGAAATTAAATGTAGGTTTATAATGGGATCTTGGCAAGAATACAGACTGGGGAAATGACAGAAATTTGTTCTGAGTGTTAAACAAATGTGGAACTAAAAGAACTTCCATAAAATGCAATTTTTTTCTTTTTCTTTCTTTTCTCTTTTTAGGTCGGCCTCAAACTTTGTATAATCTGGAATTTCTATTAAAGCTCTTGGGCTTTATTTTCTACAGACTGTACAGTAGGGAAGTGTCCTAGTTAGTGTTGCTATTGCCGTGATGAAACACTATGATCAAAAGCCACCTGGCAGGAAAGGGTTTATTTGGCTCACACTTCCATGTCACTTTTATCAAAGAAAGTCAGGGCAGGAACTCCAAGAGGCAGAAGCTGATGCAGAGACCATGAAGGAGTTCTGATTAGTGGCTTGTTCCTCATGGCTTGCTCAGCCTGCTTTCTTATCGAACCCAGGACCACCAGCCCCACCCACAATGGGCTGGGCCCTCCCCCATCAATCAGTAATTAAGAAAATGTAATGTCCCACAGGCTTGCCTACTGCCTGGTCTTAAGGAGGCATCTTCTCAGTTGAGGGTCCCCCCTCTCTGGTGACTCTAGCTTGTGTCAAGCTGACATAAGATAGTGCAGGGGGTAACACAAAGAGTGCGTGTTAACCTGTATCTCTTATCTGACATATGTATGACATTATATTTACGTTATATTAATTCTTTTTTTTAACTATTTATTTATTTATTTATTTATTTATTTATTTATTTATTTGCCTTGGTGTTTGCCTGGAAATGGAACTACAGACAGTTGTTAGCTGCCATGTGGGTGCTGGGAATCAAACCCGGGTCCTCTGGAAGAGCAGACGGTGCTCTTAACCACTGAGCCATCTCTTCAGCCCCAAGTTATATTAATTCTTATACACAGGCTTAGAATAAACTTGCTAAATGGTCCTCAATAAATTGTTAACTCATCTTGTCAAGGAATATTCTCCAACACATAATTCTCTGTGTAGCCCTAGCTGTCCTAGAACTTGCTTTGTAGACCAGTCTTCCCTTGAACTCAGAGATCAGCCTGCCTCTACCTCCCACATGCTGGGACTAAAGCCTTAAATCACTGCTTTGCTGTAGCTGCTGAAACCAGCTTGTGAGAGCTGAATGGTCCAATCCAGGTGTTCTATGACCCAAATGACCTCAAGTTGGTAGTTTAAATTGGACATTTGCAAGGAAGTTGGGAAATGCTAGCCATCAACCCTTGATACAATATTTAGGAATTACTTGTACTCAACTAAATATAGAACAATTGAAATATGTTCTTATAATTACCTCCAGAATAACCACTTAATAAAAATCACCCCCCCCAAAAAAAAGATACAAAAGACATCTAGACCAAAGAGCAGCAATATATTCCCACTGAATATTTTGAACAGAGACTGTATGGCCCACTGGACCCCTATCCTTGGAGAAAGTTTACAGATACCTTATCTAAAAAATCCTAACCACAATGGCAATGGTCTTTTATAATTTATGATTCTGTATAACACCCTATCTCCTTGACTGTGATGGTTAATTTTGATTGTCAACCTGATTAGATACACCTAAGGCATCAGTGAGGTTCATCTTCTGATAAAGTAATGAAGAAAGCAACTAATGCACTAAATACTTCATAAATTATGCCATATAGCTAAAAATTCCTTCCCAGGGAACAACATAAAGAATGCCAACTCTTTCTAAGGTCTCAACAACAAACCAAGGCACGATTCCACCAAAGTTTGCTTGGGAGAACCCATGAGTTTATTGTACTTTCTTACAGAGCATAGGTGAGGGGTTCCTTACAGTGATGCAGATGCTCCTGGAAATCCTTAATGCAGCAGTGATGAAGACCTTCATTTAGTCACATAGATGGAGCTCCCTCCCCTGAGTTTCTTTGGTCCTATTTACCCTAGCCCTTCCTTGAGGTCCTGTACAATTAGGGCATCGTTGCAAACAATAGGTGGTAGGAAATGGCTAGATACAAGTGAGGCTCTTGTGACTCTCCCTCCCTCCTTGTGACAGTCAAGGCCAGCTGGGATCAGCCTTTTCCAAGAGAATGCAGCTGAACTCCTCAAGGTGACAGTTGCATGTTTGGCTGAAGAACAGTCACTCACAACATGCTATATCAGAAATTTTTAGAAATCAATATAGGCTGGGTGGTGGTAGGGTTAGGGTTAGGTCTGGTAGCACAGACCTTTGATCCCAGCACTCAGGAGGCAGAGGCAGGCCGATCTCTGTGAGTTGCAGGACAGGACAGTCAGAGCAACACAGAGAAACCCTGTCTTGAAAAACAAACCAAAACAAAGACAAAAAAAAAATACGTACACCATTAGAGGTTATCTACAGCCAATTTATTAAGAGCATAAGAATTCAGATTTCTAAAGGGCAAGGCAGTGAAGACTTCAAGGAAAACATGATATGAGAATAAAGGCAGGGAAAGGTAAGAGAAGTCCTTGTAGGCGCCTAGGGAAAACACAGGGAGACCACAGCATGAAGGAAAACCAGAATGGTTAATGAAGAGTTAATGAATCTGGGAAAAGATTGTATTTAAATATACAGGAGAAAATTCCACAGTACTTGCTTGCTTATGGTGGGAGTTTCTACCCTAAGAAGTATCAATGATCTTGTACCTAGACATAAGCCTTATAACTTCTTCCTGTTACTAAACAATGCTGGCAGACATTTAAGTGATAGCAAATGATACCTGTATTGCAATTTATACCGTTGAAACTCTGACCTAGATTTCAAAGGGCTCTGCTAAGAAGTGTTTATGCAACAATAGTTAATCATAGAACAGGGTATGGCCCAAGAGCAAAAATATGGAAAGTCTTTGCATATTTGGGTCACGGTATGCTGTTAGAGTTCACATCTGTGTGCTACAAGTGCCAGAATGTGTTACCAGTTATCTTCATGAATAAATGATGTGAGATTCACATGTAAAATAATTTATTTATACCTACATTATGCTGAAAATATTTTTTTCAGCGATTATCCCTGAAGCCACCTCAAACCTGAGCCTTACAGTAACTTAACTGGACTGACTACTAAAGGCACATCTCAGCTAGGCTAAATCCTATTGCTGGGTGGACAGTCGTGGACATCCTGTTTCTGTCCCACACAGTTTGGAACACAGACAAGGGTTGCCCTATCTTCAGACCAAACCGGTTTGACCGGGGAGTGGGGGCTCTGGCCTCATTGAAACAATGGGTGCCTCCGACCGCGCTGGTGTTCGCTGGCCTTGGTTTCATGTCCCTTGAGTTAACTTGAGGACCCTTCTCCTGCAGTGACTTAGCTTCCAACTCCTGTGCACATAACAGGGCAATCCCAGCCCCTTCCACCCGACGCCCACGGGGACCAGGTCGGGAAGACACCGGGACCGTGAGCACCAATGGGCCAGGCCGTTTCTAGCAAGTTCTCTGGCCTGACGTCATCTTCGTGCACCACCATGGAGCCTTCCAGAAACCTCGATTCATTTCTTTGCACCAAGAGTGGGAGAAGCGAAGCGAGTTATGCTCTCCGGCCGAGCCCAGCGCTCCTTCACCCACCAGCTTAAGAAAGGAACGAGTCCGACGACGATGACTCGGCTCCTTCGCCAACGCGCTACCCGGCGTGCCTCGCGCAGCCGGCCGCCATGAGTCGGCGCCCCGGCCAGCGCGTTACCCAACGTGCCCTGCGCGGCGCCGGCGACCGACGTGGGGGAGGTGCGGGAGAAGGAAGCGGCGGCGGCGACGCGGAGAGTCCCCGCGTCCACACGGCAGCCGATCGCCCACCCGGGCCTGCACCCGCAGCCCGCGTCTACGCGCCCTCGGTGGCCCCCGTCACCTGTCGCGCCTCGCGGACCCGCCCGCAGTCCCTCCAGTGTCCCGGTCGCCTGAGTCACCGCCATGGCCGAGAGCGCGGAGAGCGGCGGCCCCCCGGGCGCGCAGGACGGTGTGGCGGATGGTGGCCCCGCCGAACCCAAGATCATGAAGGTCACGGTGAAGACGCCGAAAGAGAAGGAGGAGTTCGCTGTGCCCGAGAACAGCTCGGTCCAGCAGGTGAGCACCCGGGCCCGGCCGCCGGCGGGGTGGGAAGGGCGGCCAGGCCGGGCGTCGGCCCCGACGAGCACCAGTCAGGTCCCGCCGGGTTCCGCTGCGGGAGCTCTGCGGGGCCTGAACCGGCGGGCCCACCCTGTGGCCTGTGCCGGGCTGCGCCGCGGCTGCCGAGCTCCGGGAGTCGGGACCCCACTTCTCACAAAGAAACCGGGCGCCGTGGGGAGGCAGGGCGCGGGCGGCGCTCGGCCTTTGGCCAGGCTGGGTAGGGGGTCATTGTTTTACCTGCTGGAGAGACTTGGGGCTGAGAAGCACGTAAGGGGTTAGTTGTTGATTTTGAATGCTGAAGTCTTTTCAGCCTTTATAAAAATTACGATGTGGAAATTGTTTTCAGTCACATTATAATACCTCACGCCTGAAGGAGAAAAGTAAATGACTTTGATTCGTGGGTGATTTGCTGTTTCTGTTTCAATACATTCGTCATCGCTTAGCTGCCAGTCATTGGATAGGTTTTTGTTTGATTTTTAGGGGGGCGAGAGCGATACATACCTGGCTGGGCATTAGTGGTTGCAACCGAACTCAAGAAAACAAAATTGGTGTTAATGGGAAATCTCAGTAAACAAACAATTGCTTTAAACTCTGTTCAGGAAAACAAATTTTGCAACTGATTAAGAGCCTTGGTAGAATTTATCAAATTTATCTTTACAACACATTCTAGACCACTTGAATTGATTTGACAGTCTCAAACATGAACAGTTTGAAAAAGTGAACAGCTTTATTCGAAGAAGCAATTAATAACCGCAGTGCTTTTAAGTGCTATGAACGTCTATCTAATTCCAAAGGTGAAGTCTTTTTTTTGTGGAGCAAGAGGGTGTGTGACATCAGCTGAAAGAAACTCTTGTTGACTGAATCATCATTCCTTGTTTGTTAACGCTGCTATAAAAGAGTTTAACATCTTTGTGTTTTTCAGCATGTGTGTACGACACCCACAATTGACATTTTTCCTGCATTTGCTGTATTTTTGCATCTCTTATACAACACACCTTAGAGTTGTAAATAATATTACCTTATAAGGCACGTAAGCCTTGTGCATGTTAATAACTTGAGAACATCTGTTTTGAAAATTTTATCCAACATAAATTTGAGGTACAATGAGATGCACGTGTTGCTTTTTCCAGTTTTCAAAAATTCATCTACACCTGAGTTAGCCAAGCACTCAACGAGATGTAGCCTGTTGTAGGCGATTAGAAAGATTTGTCTCAACTTTTCAAGTCATTCTTTTTGTCACCCCTGTGGGTTTTTTTTTTTTTTTTCTACCAAAGATTTAGTTTGCCTGTCCAGAAATTCACATAAACAGAGCTGCATATAGCGATATCTTTGGGGTAAGGTTTTTTTCCATCAGCATATTTTTGAGATCCATCCTTGGGAATGTTTGCACTCCTCCCACCCCAGAGATTTGCACATCCAGTCTACCACTGAGCCATGTCCCCAGCTCAGTATACAACTGCTCTGTGGTTTTTCATACCAAGTATGTGCCACAGTCCAGGGTCTTTTTTTTTTTTTTTTTTTTTTTTCCTAGCTGATTGCAGGTCCTGTGAAGTCTCATAAGTCATTTTGAGACTGTATGCTATTGTCTGCATTAGAATAATTCTGTTTTGTTGTGGGTTTTTGCTTGGTCGGTTGGTTTTTCAAGACAGAGTTTCTCTATGTAACAGTCCTAGCTGCCCTGGAATTCTATAGACCAGGCTGTCCTCAAGCTCACAGAGATTCACCTACCTCTGCCTCCCTAGGTACAACGTGCCCTGCTTGTTTTTTTTTTTTTGTTTTTGTTTTGTTTTTTTGTTTGTTTGTTTTTAAAGACAAGGTTTCATCGTGTAGCTTCAACTGTCCTGGAACTTGCTTTGGAACTTGATTTGTAGACCAGACTGGCTTCGAACTTAAAGAAAGATTCCTCTGCCTCTAACTTCCAAGTGCTGGGGTTAAAGGCCTGCACCACCATGCCAGTTCTGTTTAGTTTTATAAGAAACAGTCAACAGCATATGGGTGTGTGTTTCTGGCTCTCTGTATTTTTGCTAATATTTGCTATGAGCAGGTTTTTTGTTTTGTTTGTAGCTATTTGATGAATGTGTAGCCATATTAAATTATGAACTCTTGAGCCCTGAGACTTGAGTTTATATTTCCATTATTCTGACAGCTTCCACTTTTTATTTCAGGACATTAGAATTTTATAAATAGAATTATTTATGTGAACATCTGTAAGATTTTTTTTTGTAATAGTGACACTAAAATTTTTAATTCTGTTGAAGTTTATATTTTACTAAGCTATAACTAAAAATGACTTTAATGAATAAAAGTAAAGCTTTCCTAAAGTAAGCTATTCTGATATTGGTTAATGTTTAAAATTTTGTGTGCTTTCTGTAGTAACAGAAAATATGATAAAAGTTGAAAACTTACTCCTGCTCCACAAACTGAAAACACATTAAACTGTTGTGGGGGAGGGAGGTGTAATCCACTTAAAAACAAGTACAAGAAAAAGATAAAGATTTCAGAGTATTTGTAAAATTCTATTTGTGGCACAAGGAAAGACCTACCTTTTGTAACTTAATTTTTTCTTATAGAACTTACTAGGTTTGATACTTGCTATAGATTAAAATTTGTCAGTGAGTAATACTTGGTGGCAGTAGGGTTTTCTTTAAAATGTTTAGTAGTAATTGTGAATGGGGCTGGTCTCATAGTTCAGTGTTGGAGCATGTGATTCAGGTACAGGAGATCCTGGTTGAATCCCCGGTGCACCCCCACATCCTTTCAAACGGCAAGCTGATTCTGAAAATTCTTAACCTGTGTGGGGGAGAGAGGGATAGGATGATAGTGAAACCTTATGTTGTTAGGCAAATCATATTTTTTTGTTTTTGTTTTTTGTTTGTTTAGTTTGGTTGGTTTTGGTTCTAGATAATTTCTCTGTGTAGCCCTGACTGTCCTGGAACTTACTCTGTAGACCCTCACAGATGGGATTTAAAAGATGTATGCTATTACCTCCCGGCTGGCAAATCACATTTTTTAAAAAGGTGTTAACAAACAGGGTTTTATTATGGCAAGAAATCTCTTACAATCTGTATGTGCAGTGTGTGTATGGGGGGATGGATGAACGGACGGACATCCAGAGCCTCATGAATGTGGAGGTTAGAGGACTATAGGTATCCATCTTTGCCTTCCCCCTTGCTTTGTGATGGGGTCTCCTTGTTTGTTTCATAATCAAGACTAGCTGTGACCCCTCTCCTAGGGATTCCCTGTTTGTGATAGCTCACTGTATGAGTACTTTAATTGCAGGCTGACGTTACTTGGTTCTGAGGGTTCATATTTAGGTCCTCCTTACATTAAAGCAAATGTAAATTTTAGAGCAAAATTTTTTTCATGGAGTAACTAAAATGAATTGTGTAAAGTTTAATCTGCTTACTTATGAGTAACTAGAGCAGTTTATATTCCACAGTGGTTTTATTAATAAGAAAACTTTGTAAAATATAAATTTTTAAAAAGGCAAATGTGTAGTAGCTTTGTGTATGAGACTTTTTCTGCTACATATGAGCTCTTATAGGCAGCTTTGAGAATTCCAGGATTCTTTGTCAAAAGGCAAGATAGAGAAGTAGGTGTGTGTGTGTGTGTGTGTTTGTATTGGTATAAAAAAATGAAGAGGCGCTTGGGCATAAGTTTTGAATGTAGGTCCTTTGATGAGGGAGATTACTTCTAGGTCATCACAGTAACATTGATTAAGCCATGCAGGGTATAGAACCCCCATGCTCATCTTGATGCTAAGAGCCACATGTAGAGGTTAAGCTTAAAAATGAAGTTGCATTAAAGGTATACTAGAGCTATAAAATATCAACCAGGTTTAAGGAATTTGGTATTTTTCAAAAACCTTAGTAGATATTAGAGGTAGTATGTATTAAAATAATATTTCACACATGCTATATTAAATAATGTGTAAATGTGAATTTGACCTCTTTCTGCTGCTAGGGATTGAACCCAGAGCCTCATGTGCTATATATGCTTTACCACTGTGCTGTTCTCAGTCTCTACCTTTCCCATGTGTCTGCTTGATTGTTGAAAAATCATTTCTGTGGCTTCTGTTGTGTTTTTCTGGACAGCATCTTGTCCAAAAAACTGGGTTTAACTGGTATCATAGAATACATGGTCTGATATTAGTGTTTTGTGTGCCCTAAAGAATTTCAAAGAACTAATGTAATGATTCTAATTAACAGAGATAGTGTGACTTTAATGGCAAAATTTAAGATTTCAGAGACCATTCAGTTGGCTCCTTTACACTGTAATTGACACGTTTTTTAAAGAGCACTCATAGGCTTGAATACCTCGCACCCAAGCCTTTACTCTTTCCTACTTTAGTTTCTGAAGCCCTTTCTCCCCGTACAGCCAGGGTGGCCTTCCTAGCACTGCAACTATGGCTTTGTGCTGTGTCATCTGAAGTGAAGTCTAGAGGTACTTTTAAAAACAAAGCATGTGTTTATTGTTTATATGTGTGTGTTTGTGTGTGGCCATCAAAAGGTATGTGGGTCCTAAGGACTGAAGGCATGACAAATTCCTTACCTCCTTAGCTGTCTCAAAGGATTTCCTATGTGTTACTCAGTAATATGCCCCTATGTGGAGGTCTACCACATTTTATGTTTTCATCACCTTCTGGACATTTAAATTTCTGTTTTTTGTTATGAATAATGTCTCTGAACACTCATGATTCATGTTCTTTTTTTGTAGAGGTATGGTTTTATTTTTCTTGGGTGTAGACCTAGAAGAATGTCTGGGTCACATGGTAACTGTATGTTTAACTCTCTGGGTAATTGCCAAAGTATTTTCTAAACAGACTGTTTCAATTATTAGTTTCTCATTGACACTTGATATTTTCTGTCTTTGATTATAACTTTCCTAGTGGCTATTGAGTGTCACTAGATATTATTTATTATTATTAATACCCTTTTAGGCCATGTCACAGTAATTTTGAGATGTTATGGGGTTTTGTTGGTTTAAGTTTTTGTTGTTGTCTTGCTTTTCTGTTTTTTTGAGACAGGGTCTCTCTGTGTAGCCCTGGCTGCTCTGGAACTCACTCTTTGAGTTGGCCTCAAATCACAGAGATCTGCCTGCCTCTGCCTCTCAATAGGCTAGAGATGTTGTGGGGGTTCTTTTTTTCTTTAAAAAAAAAAAAAAGATTTATTTATTGTGTATGCAGTATTCAGAAGAGGGCACCAGATGTCATCATAGATGGTTGTGAGTCACCATGTGATTGCTGGGAATTGAACTTAGGACCTCTGGAAGAACAGTCAGTGCTCTTAACCTCTGAGCCATCTCTCCAGCCCTCTTTTGTTTTAAATATCACAAATTATTTTCAACACACAGAAAAGGCCAAGCTGATGTCTATTAAAGTGATTTTACAAATTGACTGGCTAAATGACTCAGTGGGTAAAGGGGTTTGTCAGTCCTGACAACCTCAGATTTGAGCCCCATTTACTCATAATGGAAGGAGAGAGCTGACTCCATCAGATGTTCTGTGATCTCTACTTGTGCATATTGTCCTGTGTGTTCTCCCCACAACAGTGTGTATATAAAAACAATTTAAAACTGTTCTTGTTTTTTGTTTTGTTTTTAAATCTTTTTTTTTAAACAAAACAAAACAAAACACTTTTATTTATTTAATTATTTGCCTTGGTGTTTGCCTGGAACTGAAACTACAGACAGTTGTGAGCTGCCATGTGGGTGCTGGGAATTGAACCCCGGTCCTTTGGAAGAGCAGACAGGGCTCTTAACCGCTGAGCCATCTCTCCAGCCCCTGTTTTAAATCTTTTTAAAAATGTATGTGTATGGGTATTTTGACTGCATGTACATCAATGGACCATCAATGTGGTGTTGGGCCAGAAAGGGTGTTGGATCCCCTGAAACTGGAGTTACAGATGATTGATCGTAAGCCACTGTGTGAGTACTGAGAACCCAGGTCCCCTGCAAAACAGCCCTGCTCTCTACTAGGAAATTACAGGTGTCTTTCTGAAGATTAGTAATATGGAAATAGTTTTTGAATTAACATTTTAGATTTTTAAGTTTTAATTTCCAGTATAATACCAATAGTTGATAAACAGCTCTTGGATGAAATGGTATCTTGATAACAAATCATTGTAGTAGTGTAATGAAATTAACAGGTAGTTGCTTAAGGCATTTGAGGACTAGCCCTACTAAGTTGCCATTGCTTCTTGTCTGGAAATTACATTGTAGTTTGCTGGTAAATTTCTTTCCTCCCATTTACTCACAGAGTAAAATCTGAAAGTTGTTAATCAAATGGTGTCCTTCTGCATAAAACTAAAGGTCCATGTATCTTAAAATCTAAGCTAATGTCCCTTGATCTTGTGGGTTAGCCACACTGTCTCTGTGATACCTTGACCTGTTACTATGTTTACTCCTGCCTTAGGACTTTTGTACATCTTGCTTTGGCCGGCTTCCTACTCTTTGTTGGCTTCTACCAATCCTTTGGATTGCAGAACAGAGATCAGTTTCTCAAAGTATCCCTGATTGCCCAGGCTAGACTGGGGTCACCTGTTCCTTTTTCTTGCAATGCCATTAACACATCATAGTTTACTCCAGTTCAAAATTACATAGTTATGATTATTCATACTTCTCTGTTAGGAAAGGGCTGTGATTGTTACTATTTTGTTTCTAGAACCTGGTGCATAGTATAGCCTCCATAAAAATTGTGTTTGTGGGTGAATTTGGAACACTTTGCACAGCAATATGTATTTAATATTAAATACCCATTGTGAAACTTTTTTAAAGTTTTTTTTTTTTTTTTTTTTTCCACATACCCACCTGGTCCAGCTCAACTCTTTGGGTTTTTTGTTGTTGTTGTTGTTGTTTTTGTTTTTTAATATTTATGTGAATTGGTGTTTTGCCTGCATGTATAACTGTGTAAGGGTATCAGATCTTGGAATTACGGACAGTTGTTAACTGCCATGTGGATGCTGGGAATCTAACTCAGGTCCTCCGGAAGAACAGTCAGTGCTCTTAACCACTGAACCATCTCCCCAGCCCCCAGCTCAACTCTTAAAAATATTTTTTAACTTATTTTAAATGTGAGCTGAACATGGGAGTGCATGCCTTTAATCCCAGCACTCAGAAGGCAGGGGATAGCAGATCTCTGGGAGTTCAAGGCCAGCCTGGTCTACAAATCAAGTTTCACACAGAGAAACCCTGTCTCAAAAACAAAACAAAACAAAAGTGATTTTGTGTGTATGTTTGTGTGTGTTTTGCCTTGGAAGGTGTTAATCAGGACAGCTCTCAGAAGTTGGTTCTTTGGCTGTCAATCGCTCATAAGCTTGGATAGCAATGTTTTCTACCTCTCAGCTGTCTCTTCAGCTCCTCATTTTCAGCTGGAGAGATCTTCAGGCTCATAGAAAATGATTTTAATATTTGCTGTTTTATATCAAAGATAGTTTGTAACTGATAATAGTTATTACATGTGTGGGCATGTGCTCCAAGACAGGGCACAAATATGGACGTCAGAGGACAACCTGTGGGAATTGCTTCTACCACATCAGTCCTGTTGATGAGTTCAGGTCATTGGGCCCAGCTACAAGCACCGCTGAGCCATCTCACTGACCTCTGATACATTTTCAAATGTGTAGAGAAATTAATTTTTTGCAGAATCTATGTTAGGCTGGTAAATGATTGTCAATCAGTTCTCCAGGAAAAACAGCACAGATTTAGAATGTTTACTTGTTTGTATGTAGTAAATATTCTCACAATGGTAATTTCAAGCCACAAGTATTAAATTGTTTCAAAATTCCTAAAGATTAAAAAAGCTATTATTTAAGTGGATTTCTTAGACAGAAGTCCCCAACTTTGGCAGGGCAATTTTTGTCTGCCTTGGTACTGTCTGCCACTGGCTCTTTTCACAGCCGAGCAAAGTTTGGCCTCTAGAAACAAAATAGACTTTATGTAGCCCCTTCAGGATACTGTAGCCTTCTGCAGCTTGTTACAATGTTCACTGGAAATCTTTTACTATGTAACAATATGGCCTAGTAGAAGAGGTATGAGTGGTTTTAGCATCCATATGGTGGCTTACAAACTTGTGCATCTTGTCTCAAAGGATCAACACCCTCTTTTGTCCTCTGCAGACACCAGATACACAGACATAGACATACATGCAGGCAAAACTCCATACACATAAAATAAAAATAAATAGCTATTTAAAAAAGAAAACAGCATAAGGAACACGTGCAATAAAGCTGAACTTTTTAAGTTTGTTAAGATTAAAGAATTTTAGTTATTTTAATTTTAAATTGCACAAGTGTATGTGTACATGCATACCGAGCGAGGTGTTGGAGCCATTAGAGCTGGGGTTACAGGTAGTTGTGAGCCATCTAATAGGTATGCTTTACCAAGAGCACCACACTCAGCCATGTAGCATCTCTGAACTCATTCTACTGTCTTTACTGTCGTGTGTATAATTGACAGTAAATTCAGCTGCTGTGCAGCTATCAATACTGTATGTTTTCAGGCCCATTCTCTCTTGCAGAACTAAAGCTTGTAGCCATGAAGCACTCCTTCTTTCCATCTAACAGCTGGCAGCCACCCAGTCATCAGCTCTTCCCCCCACCTTTACACACCTGCTTTTACAAATGCTGCTAGTAACAATCATGTCCTCCTTAATTATTGCAGACATTCCAAAGCATAATGCATTCTTCTTAAGACTTTCAGCATTGTATTGATACTATTAACTGCCTTGTTACTTTTTTGATTATTGCTGTGATGTAAATAGAGGTCTGAGTACGAGTGCTCTGCTTGCTTCCTCCTTTTTATTCTGCCCAGGACCCCAGCATGGAAATGTAGCCAAAATTTTTCCTGTGTCCTGCAACCATTGGGTCCCAAATAAACACACAGAGGTTTATTATTAGTTACAAAATTTGTGGTCTGTGGTCCATGCTTAATACTAACTAGCTCATTCATCTTAAATTAACCCATTTCTATAAATCTATGTATTGCCACATGTCTCTGTGGCTTTACCAGTGTTCCATTACACCCCACACACATACCATGAGTTGAAGCATCTCTTCTGATTCCACCCTTCTTCCCCTGTATCTCTCTCTGCTTATATTACTTGTCATTCTGTCCTGCCTTTGCCATAGTCCATAGCAGCTTTTTTTTTTTTTTTATTAACACATATTCAGAGAGTACAGAAAGACTATCCCACAGCATGGAATGCTGCCATCAAATTTTGGGGATAGATTTTTCCACCTTATATAGCCAATCTAGAAACTCAGAGTCATACCGAAGTTTATATCCTTGTCTGTTGTCCTATCAGGGTAACAGTATTAACTATCATATTAACCTATTTAAGAATAGAGGCACAATTTGCAAGTTTCTTATCTGGAATGGTTGAGATCAGAAGTATTTCAGATTTTGCATTTTATCCTCTTCTTTAGAAGCATGTGTGTGAGGTCAAGGGGAAACTTTAGAGACATAGTTCTCTCCTTCCACTGTTGAGTTCTAGGAATTGAACTTGAATCTTAAGCCTTGCATGACAAGTGCTTCTACCTTCTGAGCCCACCAGCCACATGGGTAGTTTTAATACCTTGATTAGTTGGAATTGGTTGTTTTACTTTACTCTCTTTAGTTCGGTATCCAGAGGTTTTAAAACCAAGTTTACAAATAAACTCTAACCCTAACCCTAACCCCACCCCAAGGCATGTAGTCTTGGCTGTTCTGTAATTTGCTTTCTAGAGCAGGCTGGCCTCGAACTCACTGCTGGGATTAGAAACATGCCACACCACAGCCTGGTGATGCTTTTTTGATTTTTTAATTGTGAATGTGGGAGGGTGCCCACAGAGGCCACAGAGGATGTATGATTCCCCTGGAGCTGGAGTTGCAGACAGTTGTGAGCTGTTGGTGAGGATGCTGAGATGCATTCTGGTCCTCTGCAAGAGCAACAAGTGCTTTTTAACCATGTGACATCTCTTCAGCCCCACATTTAAGCTTTCTCTTCGACCTAAGTCATGAGAGTCAGACAATGCAGTTTCCCTGTGAGAGGAATGCAAACAATGCTCTTTGCTTCACCATCTCCTGGCTGTCAGCATGAAGTGCTATGAACCCACACTCCAAATCTGAGGTGCCTCTTGAAGCCAAGAGGCTGAGTGAGGTGGGAACCTATTGTCTGTGACAATAATTGTCAACAGTCCATTTGAGAGAAGGTGACTTCACATGTTTTTGTCAGGGCTCTGCTTTTTATTTTTTGTTATTCTTGAGGTTTTGTTATAAACAATGAATGAGATGATATGGTACCAGAAAATAATATAGCTCTGCAATAAAAATGATGGTTCACATCTGTGTGCATGGATGTAGACGCTGAGGTCGGGGGTCTTTTTTGCTGCTCTCTGGCTTACTTTTGGAGATGTAATCCCTTACTGAACCAGGAGCTCATGTTTTGTCTAGACTGGCTGCTCTTGAACTCTAGTAGCCAAGGACGAACTTCTGGTCCTTCTGCTTTGATTTCATGAGTACTGGGATTGCAAGTAGTGTACCCAGTTTATGTGGAGCTAAGTTTTTAATGTAGGGCCTAGTGCGTGCAAATATGTGGCAAACATTTGGTCCCCAGTCCACACTTCAGAAAATGATTTTGCCCCTTGTGCTCATTCTTCAATTTTATATAAATGAAACCAAAGTTTATCTTCATTTGTAATTGATTTCTTTTAAGATATCCATGATGACACATGGCTGCTGTTCATTTGTTCTTGAATACCCTATTCTAAATAAATATGCAATTGGGGCACATTTAGTTGCTTTTCATTTTTTGGTTAATGCAAGTAATAGTGTTTGGAACTTCCTAGAATGTAACCTGGTAAAACCATGCAATGGAATTAGATAAATAGTGGAACTGTAAAGTCTCGGTAATCAAACCCAGTGTCTACTATGAAATATCTTTGTCAAACCAACTAACTTATGCTTCAGGTTGAAGTTTATGTGGTAACAAGTTACTGTACATACTCTGCAAACCCTGCATCATTTAGTTATGGTCTCTGATTGTGATTTATAGTTGCCTGATTATGGACAAGGAAGAACATCTTCTGCTGTAAGGGGTCCCTTTCACCATTCTGCATTTGGGTTCTTTCTTGCTAATTTGTATGACACTTTTATGTAATCTGAGTTTGTGCTCTCTGTTGGTTATTTTTTTAAAAGATTTATTGTTATTATTTTATGTGTGTGAATGTTTTTCCTCTGTGTGTGTATGTATACTATGTGTTTGCTGACAGTGATGGAAGCTAGAACAGAGTGCTGGACCCTCTGGAACCAGACTCAGATCCTCTACCAGAGATGTTCTTCACAGCCATCTCTCCAGCCCACATGTTTTATCTATGACTTTTTCACTCTTTTTAATAGATAGTTTGGTTTATTTAGTTTATCTTTTGTGTGTGTGTGTGTGTGTGTGTGTGTGTGAGAGAGAGAGAGAGAGAGAGAGAGAGAGAGAGAGAGAGAGAGAGAGAGAGAAAACTGGTTAAATCTTTTTTTTCCATTTATGAGGTAGTATCTTGTAGAGTTTAATTGAAGGTCATTGAAGTACATACTTGATAAGATTTCAAATTTTGAAATGTATCAGCAAGATATGACCTGGTGTCAGGCCCATTTTGTCAAATGTGCCTCAAAAGATGCTTATTGTGGAAGTGAATAGGTCACTTGTATTATTTTTGAGACAACAGGGTCTTACTCTGTGGACCATGCTGTCTGCTCTCTTACAGAGTTCTACCCACCTCTACCTCCCAAGTGCTGAGTTTAAAGGGGTATGAACGTGTCCACATTATCATCCTCTTCCAACCTGTAAACTTGTACTGGGTGATACAGAAATTTAATCCAGGATTGCCTTTGTGTTAGGCAAGTATTCTACCAACTGGTGAACTGCATTCTCAGCCCTAAATTTCTCTCTCTCTCTCTCTCTTTCTCTCTCTCTCTCTCTCTCTCTCTCTCTCTCTCTCTCTCTCTCTCTCTTTCAGTATGAAGAAGCTGGATTTTAAAATCCTGTTTGGAAGTCAGTTTTTTCATATAGTCTTTTGTGTGGTCCCAGGCATGTATGGATTTTGTTTATCTTGCCTGTTTTGTGCACCACCACCCTTTTCGGATCAAGTATTTTGTATTATTCTAGTTGCCTCCTTTATTGAGTTGATGAATGTACCTTTTTATAGCCTTTGGAGATTTCTCTGTGAGTTTTACAAATTGTTCAAATCAGTAAGTACTTACTACTTCTAGAATAATGCATAGATTCTAGAATTCTTGAACTCTGTATATCCTGAATTTCCCTCTCGGTTCCTGTCAAATGATCCAAGATTTATAAGGGCTTTATAAAATTGGCTTTAAGAGTTGTCTGTACCATTTTTCATTTATTTCTTTATCCAGGGTCATTTTCCTGTGCCTGAAGGAATCTATTACATTTCGTAACTCATGTGCTTGCTAGGTGTCATGTTCTTTGTTTATGTATGAAAAAGATCCTGTGGACTGTTTGTTTTTTCATTTCAGTTTAATTTTGAGGAATTTTTACTGACTGACTGTAAAACTCTAGGTCAATAGTTCTCTTTCCTTTTGAAAATAAAGTCTATAATTAAGTTTAAGTAGGTGAAGACTAGGAGGTGATGCTGCTCAGTGGTAGAGAACTTGCCTAGCTTGCAAAGGGTCCTGGGCTAATTGATTAGTAAGGTGAAGTCACATTTTCTCAGTTTGTTGGCCTTTGCTTAGTAATATACATCTAGAGTTTTCCATTTCCTTTCATGACCTGAGAACTCACTTTATTTAGTGCTGAATATTTCACTATCTGAATGAATGCACCATAGTTTATCTACTAAAGAACATCTTGGTTACTTAAAAACTTTGGCAATTATGAATGAAGCCTTTGTAGATCTACATGAAGGCTTTAATGTGAATAACTTTTAGTTCTTTGGGGTAAATATAAAGGTGTGGTTGCTAAATTTCATACTAAGTGTTAAGTTTGGTTTCCTAAGAAACAGGTAGGCCATCTTTTGCAGCAGCTTCATCTGCATTCTCACCTCAGTGAAGGCCTTTGTGCTCCCTCCCTATCCTTGCCAGCAGTTGGTGGTGTTGGTATTTTGAATTTTGACTGTTTTAATGCATATCTGTTGCTTATCTCTTTGCTTTAGTTTTACATCTTTCAGGTGTGATGCGAAGCATCTTTCATACTAATTTGTCATCTGTATGTATCTGGTGAAATGCCTGCTTTGGCCCATTTTAAAATTGGCTTATTGCCTTGATTTATGAGTTATTTGTATATTTGATCAGTAACTATCAAAATATGCCTTTTGCAAATATTTTTGCCTCATCTGTTGTTCATCTTCTAATTTTTCCATCCCCCTCATTTCCCCAAGACAGATTTTCTCTGTGTGGCCCTGGCTGTCCTGGAACTCAAACTGTAGACCAGGCTGGCCTCGAAAGATGTTTTTAAATTGCATCCAGTTATACTTTTAAATGGCCAGAGACTGGTAAGACCTAACTGCTCTTTTCTTTCTTTCCTTTCTTCCACCTTCCTGCATGGCAAGGACTCTGAAGACCAGGTGTCCCAGTTGACACACTCCACTGTGCTAGTGACTTTAGAGGGAACCATCATTGGTTCATAGTAATTGTGTGCTTGCCATTATTCCATAGGGATGCTTCTATCTAGACTAAGATGCATTGATTCATCCTCCTTTATACACCGAGTTCAGTTGCTCATTAGACTTTTTTAGAGTAATACTTTTTATTCTTTGATAAATTTTGTGTGTTTATATGTATTTTGATCATGTATATCTGCTCTTACTTCCCTCCACCTCCCCCTAGTGCCCACATAGCTTGATTAAATTGATCGTGTCTTCTGTTCAAGAGAAATGCTGGTTGGTTTTTTTTGGTTTTTTTCACCACCTTTACTGGGTTTTTGTCTCTGGTAGTAAGAGCTTTGTGAAATGAGTTGAGAAATGTTTCTTCTGTTTCTATAAGAGATTGGCTGTTTTTTCTAATTTTCATCTTTGAGGAAATTGGGAGGTTTGGGGCATAGATCATTTACGAGCCTGAGGATCTGAGTTTGGTTGAACCTTATGTGTGCATGCACTACATTCACACACGAGGAAAATGGGCAGTGAGCATATGAACAAGGTGCACAGCATTGTTTGATTCCTCAAGAGAATGCAGATCAAAACTGCACAGCTAGGATGGCTGTGGGAAAAGTAGCGTCCCATAAAACTAGTAGAACAGCAATAATCACAAAGGAGATTCTGACTGTAGAGATGAATGGAGTACAGGTACTTGCTATGTGAATAAATTGTTGATACAAAGCACATGCCACTTCAAAGGGAATGAATTTATTCTTGAACCAAATATTGACCATGACTCAGGGACATGTGTTGAGGTTAGCTTAAAAGGCATGTCATGGGTTGAGGTTAGCTTAAAAGGCATTTTCTGCTGTGAAGGTGGTTACAAAAGATTTCATTACAGAATACAGTATTTTTGCCAGATGCATTGGTGGAGATCACAGGTAGGTAGGTATAGCAAAGGGGAAATTGCTGTAGGTTTTGGATGCTGTATAGTGGTTTCTTAGTTTTTTGATTGGATAAGAATATAGCTTACTAATACATTTAAAAAATTTTTTTGATTCACGGATATTAGGTCAGAAACAGTGGGTAGTGAATAGCTTTCAAAGAGACTAAAACCTCAAGATAATTATCTGCAGTAGTCTCAGTGTCTAGAACCACTAAGTACTGGTGTGTCTTTCTTTCTGGGAACCTTGAAAATACAGTGTGAAGTGTAAGATGTCAGTACCAGGAACCACCTCAAACTTTATGTTTGAGTAGGTTATATAAGAATGAATGATCCTAAATAGGCAAGTTTATAGACAGAAAGTAAATTAGCGAGGTTTTGGGGAAAATGGATATCAAGGCGATTAGTTTATAGGGAAGTGATAGCTATAAGGATATAGATTTCTTTTGGATTTAATGAGAGTGTTCTGAAATTGACTCTTGACACCATTACAGTCTATTTCAGAATATACTAAAGATCTTTGAATTACACACTTAAGTGGCCAAATTAATTATATGGTATCTGAGATATATGTGGAGACAGGGTCTCACTATATATCCTTGGCTGTCCTGGAATTCCCTATGTAGACCAGGCTGGCTTCAAACTCAGATATCCACCTGTCTATGCTTCCCAAGTGCTGGGATTAAAGACTTATACCACCATGCCTACTGAGTTATAACTCAGTAAAGCTTTAAAACATCCTTTTGTGTTATTGGAAATCTAAAGGAAAAAGTAGGAGCATGCCTTCTTCAACCATGGAGGTCCCAGGGGTAGATCTCAGGTTGTTAGGCTTGGCAGCAATCATATTTACTCAAACAGTTCATATTTTCTCCATTCCTTATATTATTTCTGATAATTACCATATGAAGGAAGTACCCATTGGTGGTTAAGTTGTGCTCTTTCCATATAGAGTGGTACAGAATGTAGCATGTTTAGTTTGGGGGGGGGGTTGTTGTTGGTTTTGTTTTCGTTTTTTTTTTTAAAAAAAAAAAACACTTTTATTTATTTATTTAATTATTTGCCTTGGTGTTTGCCTGGAACTGAAACTACAGACAGTTGTGAGCAGCCATGTGGGTGCTGGGAATCGAACCCGGGTCCTCTGGAAGAGCAGACGGTGCTCTTAACCGCTGAGCCATCTCTCCAGCCCCCTGTTTTAGTTTTTTGAGACTGAATTTCTCTGTATAGCCCTAGTTGTCTTGGAACTCACTGTGTAGACCATCCTGGCCTTGAACTCAGAGATCCCCCTGCATTTGCCTCCAAAGTGCTGCCACCACCATCCACCTTTTTGTTTGTTTTTAAAGGTTGGTTGGAAATTACTTAGGTGAAAAAATTATATACCACATATCCAAATGTAGTAGCATACGTCGTTAGTTGGCTGCAGAGGATGTCAGATCTCTGTGAGGTTGAGGCTAGCCTGGTCTACCTACATAGTCAATTATAGGACAGCCTAGACTATATAGGGAGTCCTTGTCTCAAAAAAAAACATCAAAACCAGAAAAAGATTATATATTATATAGTTTCAAATGGGAAAGGATCAGTGAAAAAGTTTGAGGGGACACAGATGAAAAGGTTTCGGAATATTTACTGTATACTGTAGACTATATTATAATATACTATATTATACTAATATTACAGAATATTTTGTGCATCACTATGCCTTCTTGGCTTTTTTTTTTTTTTTTTTTTTTTTTTTTTTTTTTTTTTTTTTTTTTTTTTTTTTTTTTTTTTTTTTTTTTTTTTTTTTTAAAGTTTGGCTGTGTGCATGAGTTGAGAAGGTAGGTTGTAAAATCCAGGTTGCTGGGTGAGGTGCTCAGCCCTGTGATGTCAAGACTTGGAAGGCTGTGCTGGGGGAATGATTGGGTGTCTGAGGTTACCCTCTGCTACCGAGTGACATATTCTGTCTCAGAACCAAACCAAACCAAACAAAACACTACAGGTACAGACAGTGCTGGGGCTTGGCTTGGGGGAATATTATTTATATGTGAATGCGTGGAATACTGTGAATGTTTATTATGCTTCTGGGTTTCACCTCTGGTTGATAACATTTGGCTGTGTTGTTTCATCTGTAGCCCTGACTTACATTCCCTGATCCTGGAAGATCTTCTAAGCCTCAGGTACACAGATGGCTGAGCTTTATTTCCTGTCTGAAAGGGTCTGAGATTAGAGACCTTTTTGAGTGACAATGGGACACTTAAAGTTTCAGATTATTTTGGAACAGTTTTATATTTGGGATATTTTGGATTAAAGTCACTTACTGATATTAAAGATGCTAGCTGCTTCCAGCAGCATTTCAGATAAGGAATACTCAGTCCTTCTCAGTGATTCATGTTTTTGTGACAAAGTATCCTCTTTGATTGAAACATACCACTGTGTAGTAGTGGGTAGAGTTAAAGATATGTTTCTTTTCTTTAGATTTGAACTGTGATGCTCTGAGGTAGTCTGTTAATGTGGATCCCCAGGCCACTATAAAGCTTTTTGAATAAAGTCTATGTATTCTGTTTATTTTAATAGAGACTTAAGAAATGGTAACCCATACAAATAAGCTTTTCTTTGTCTTTATCTGCATTTGCAAGCTGTTCTGTTGTTCCCTAGCAAGCAGTTCTTCTTAATGTTTTCCTGATTTCCTTCTTTTGTTTTATCAGTTCTAGAAAGTCTTCAACAGCTGTTCTTTGTGCTTTCTCTGCTTATAGTTTTACTCTCCCTGGAAAATATTTTACTGTTTAATCTTTGTTTTTCTATGGCACTGCTTATTAATAAATATTGAATAAAAGAAGTGGTTAGGATAGTCAGTAAAATGGCTGAGAACATGAGCTTGGTTGTGTGTATATTGGAATTAAAAAGAAAGGGGGCTGGAAACAGAGGTCCAGAAAGCAGTCTAAGTTTAGCAAGACCTAAATTTGGTCCTGTTGGCATAAAAGGACAACAAGCACCATGTCTCCATTATAGCGCGGTAATGGTATCTCTAACACACCTGGAGTAAGTCCTTTGTGTTCAAGACTGTTGGATACTGAGATGATAATACAGTCTGGATCGTACTCCTCCGCAAACGCCTGGTATTAAAAATACGTATGTTATTTTATCTCACTCAGTTCAAAGAAGAGATCTCTAAACGTTTCAAATCTCATACTGAACAACTTGTGTTGATATTTGCTGGAAAAATTTTAAAAGATCAAGATACTTTGAGTCAGCATGGAATTCATGATGGACTTACTGTTCACCTTGTCATCAAAACACAGAACAGGTATGTCTTCTTAAAGTAACCAGTTTTGACTTCACGGAGCTTTTTTTTATCATTAGTATTTAAAAGGTTAAGGTATTTTTCTTTGTTTCTGTGGATAACAGAATGTTTAGGTGAAAAATATCAGTGTGACTCCATGCCAGTACTAGTTTTGGTCTGTTTGTTAGGTAAATGTTTCTATAGAGAGGATTTCAAATCCAGGGCAGCCCCTCATTTAATACTTTAGAAAATTCAACTGGCATTATGTAGAAATTTTTTTGAGTTAGGTAACTTGTTTTTTGGTTCTCTTTGCTTTAGGTAAAGTTTTAAACATGATTTTGGTAACATTAACAAACTATAGACCAATCATAATTTTCTGTGTGACCAATTTTTGAGAGAAACTATTATTTGTTATATCACTGTCATTCTGAATATCACTTACATTTTTATTACATTATTCTGCTATACAAATACCTAAGATAATGTAATGGAGTAAATGACCAAAGCCTCATAAGACATTTTCACGTTTATTATTAACTTTGGAGCTAGCCATGACTTGCTGTGTTACATAGCTTGGGGCAGCCTGAGTCTATTGCTGTGTTGCCTTGGCATCCCAAGTCCTGGAAGTGCATGTATGTGTTGCCTGAGACACACATCAATATAGTCTAGGCTGACCATGAATAAATTTACTCTGTGTGCCTTACTCTGGACAGTGAGTCTGATTCTTCTGACTCTCCCATTGCTACAGAGTGCAGTTGAAAAGCATTGTAGCAAAGCATGGCTTCCAAGAGTTTACATTTGCTCTGGAAACTTCTAAGCCATTCATACTTGTTAGGCAGGCTTTTGTGCTGCTGTTCCCCAGAGAGCTGATAAGAAAATGTGTTCTTCCTGTGCTTTTCTGTGTCCTTGATAACTTCTCCCATGACTGTGATGCAGCTTCATTGAGGACATGTGCAGATAATGTGGTACACATAGCTCACAAAGCCATAGATGGTGATTGATGCCAGATAGCTAAGCAAGTGTAAGGCAGATTATGATTTCTGAGATGTTAAAGTGAAAATAGACCTTTGAATTGACAAATGAAGTATGAGATCCATAGTCTTAGCTGCTGTCAGCTAAGAGAGACTTCTCTAATAAAGTACTGCTGTTCTTAAAAGCACTGAGTAATAATGACACTCAAATTGTTAGCATCAGCCTGAGTCCTGGCTTTCTTAACAAGATGGCCTCACTTCATCCTGAGTATTCCAGTTACATATTCAAGTAATGCTGGAGATCAGACAAGGGAAATCCACTGAATGTAATCACACATTGAGAAGAAAAACAGAGTCCATGACAGCCTTTCCACCTCCTCCTTCAGAGTCCTAACAAAAAGGTAGATTTAAATAGAGGAAGAGTTCTACACGGTCCTAGTAAAAGTGGGGTTCTGACTATGGACTCATCCTTGTCTTGGCTTTAGTCTTTCCTACAAGGTATTCTATCCAGTTGTCAAAACTGTGATGAAATTACATTCCAGGAGACAGGTTCTCCTCTGGTTGACACCCACTTTTGTTCCTGGACACTTAAAATAATTAAAGAATCATCTTTGTGAGACTTTATTTTTAAAATTGTGTGTTTGTCTGTGGATGGGTATGTGAACATAAGTACAATGCCTTTGGAGGCATTAGATCCTCTGGAGCTGGAGTAACAGGTCGTTGTGAGCCGCCTCATGTGGGTGCTGGAAACTGAACTCCTGAAAGACCAGCAAGTGCTCTTCACTACTGAGCCATTTCTCTAGCCCCTTAAAAAGTATCTTACATTTTTTTACTTTTAACAGTGTCATGAACTAAAGTTAAAACTGCCCCTAACTCTGTAGAACTAGAAAGTAGTTTAAGTTTTTGAGCTTTGTGAATATTAGTGATCATGGGTTGTCTTCTATGAGGTGACTTGTTGGCTCTTTCTCATATAACCACTATGATTACAAGTAATGAAACATACATGTGTATATATTATATTCAAAGTGGAGAGACAGTAGTAATCTTAAAATGTACTGTTTTCAATATCTGTTTCTAATGCTGAGAGTTATTTTAGGCAGGGTAGCGATGACAGTTCTGTTTATGAAAACTTACTCTTTGTTTCTAGCTATTGGAATTTTAGAAATTCTTTTAAAAATAATGAGTTCTGCATCTTACATTGTGATTTAATTATTTTCACTAGGCCACAAGATAATTCAGCTCAGCAAACAAATACCACTGAAAGCAATGTTACCGATTCTTCATCTCCTAATAGTAATTCTACATCTGGTCCTGCTGCTAACACCACTTTTGGCTTAAGTAAGTGTTGTTTTAATGATTTTTCTTTTTTTAAATAGGGATGGGGTAAAAAGTTCTCTTCCAAGGGTAGTTTTTGATACAATGACAGGAAAAAACAAGTCACTTAACACAATTTTTTAAACCTTTTATAGTTCACTTCTGTAATTGTGTTAAGAAAGTAGCTTGGGATACAAATATGTTTGATTAGCTTATATTTATATTTAGTGGATGACACACCTATGTTTTATAATGAAAGAGAAGTAATCTATGTGTACCTAGTAATCTGACTACCACTTAATTGCATATGAGAGTATTGTTAATTGATGATAAGCTATGATCAAGTAAGTAATAAACTTTTTATTTGTACAAGAAAGATAATGGGTGGACTACACTAGCTTTGTCTTGTGTTTTGAGAAAGTCTTGCAAATGTAGCTGAGTTAGCATTAAACTCTGGTCTTTCTACATTGGCTTTCCTAGTGTGGAGATTGCAGGCATATAAAATCACTCTGGACCTACACTGGTTACTTTGAAACTGTCCAGGGGCTGGAGAGATAGCTCAGTAGTTAAGAGATGGCTCACTGTTTGCTCTTGACACAGGACGAGGATTCAGTTCCTAGAACCCACACTGTGGCTCACTCTAGTTCCAAGGGATCTGACACCCTCTTCTGGCCTCTGTGGAAGCTAGGCATGCATGTGACTCACATACATGCAGGCAAAACACTCATACTCAGAAAATAAAAAATAATTAAATCTAATACTTCAGCCTAAACCACATTCCTTTTCTTCTGCCTCCCTTCATCCTTCCTCAGCCACATTGTCCTCCTCCTCTGCCTTTCCCCCTACGTGATGTGCGAGCACAAACACCGAGTTTCTCCAGCCCCATACTGCTATTTCTTATTCAGCTGCATATGTTGAGATTTTGCTGAGAAAAAATTTTCTGAAGTTAACAAAAGTTGGGCTAAATAGAAGAATTGCTTATATGTCAGTATCAGCCCCCCAAAGCTTATAGCTTGTATAGTGCTTTGAAGTTTTTCTTAGGTATCACTTTCACATATTAGGAATCATACACTTTTCATTTCACCTTTTGCCCTTTTTATGAGATTTTTTTGGTAACTCAATTGTAGTATGCTAACATATGGCACAGCAGTTTTAGAACATGGCATAGATTGCTGGTAGCACACAATTCTAATGACAAATCAATAGAGGAAGTCTCCAGCTGCTTCTCTTCTCTTTCCATGGCTGATTGGTAGGGCTGAAAGTTCTACCTTTAATCTACTAGACTTTCTGAGGTGACCAGCTCCATCCTGCTTTTCACTGTTATTCCCAGTCAGTGGAGCCATCTACAGGGCCTGCTATGTAATAACAAAAGGCACTCAAAATGTTGAAGCTTTTAGGAAACCTGTGAGGGATCAAGAAGGAACAAATGTTATAGTAGACAGGTTTTAAAAATATGTCTAGTTGGTTCTGTTAAATATCAAAGTTGAAAATCTGACTAATTTTAATTGCAGGATATATTTGGGGTGGGGTTGGGGCTCCACTGTGACAAACATCAGAAAGAATCAGTTTAAATGAGAAAAGATTTTGGGCACATGGTTTCAGTTGATGGACTGCTGCAGCATTAAGGCCTGTGGTGTGGCAAGGAGGGTGCAGCCGAGAGCTGCTTCCTTCACAGTGTAACTGTGGTCTTGAGCTTCTGTCTGTCACTGTAGAGGCAGATTAAGTCTATAAGCTATGCCTTATTTCAGAGCTGGTTATCTGAGGAGGCTACATCTTATCTTTCACCAGTGGGTGATATGGGGTGGGAGAGAATAGAAACAAGGGAGTTGATCATTTCAGAGCTCAGGTTTGCCTCTCTGGTCAGATGGTCAGCCGTGAGATTGGTGGTGTCTATGTCTCCTGTGTTAAACCTTTCATCCTTCCCCTATTCCTTGGGTGCCTGTTTTGAGACAATTCTTGAAAGCCTGAGAATAATGTGTGTCTGCTTGCTGGCAGTGCTGTATTGACAGAGGCATCTGGTCTGCTATGGGACAAACCGTTAGCAGTGTGTGCTGTACGGTGTTATCAAGTGTTCTGCAGATTTCTCTCCCCCCCCCCCCGTGTGGAGTACAAGTATGTCTTTATAATACAGATCTAGAAGTCCTCTATCCGTAGCAGCAGGAAGTCCCTTCAAATGTACTGCACCGCATAGCCATTGAGCTACGGACTCATTAGCACCACAAATCACCTTCATCAGTGTCATCAGCTGAGGATCAAGGCTTTGGGGCAACACTTCATATCTAAGCCATAGCATAGGAATTAAAGCTGAATAGTATAATAGTAAGTATAATCTACTATCATAAAAATGAGTGAGAAAAGTTGTTTTGTTTTAAATGGTTTCTTGTGTATTGTTGTTAATAATTCATGTCTTAGCACAAGCTTCTAATTTTCATTTTTGTTTTTTCCTCTGATCCTCTAAGGTGGTCTTGGAGGACTTGCAGGTCTGAGTAGCCTGGGTTTAAATACCACCAACTTCTCTGAACTACAGAGCCAAATGCAACGGCAGCTTTTGTCCAACCCTGAAATGATGGTCCAGATTATGGAAAATCCCTTTGTCCAGAGCATGCTCTCAAACCCTGACCTAATGCGGCAGTTGATTATGGCCAACCCACAGATGCAACAGTTAATACAGAGAAATCCAGAAATCAGTCATATGCTTAATAATCCAGATATAATGAGACAAGTATGAACAGAATTTCCGTACACTTAATTAAAAATTGTGTGTGTGTCTGTATGTTTATATGTGTGGAGGGAGGGATATTAATTCTACGGGAGTGGGGGTTATATGTATGTGTGTGTAATATATATATAAAACTTTCTGTGGTTTCAGAGATTGCCTTGTGCATGTATTGCAAAGTTAAAGAGAATTCCAATTGTTTAAGGAAAGTCAGTAAAACACTAATATTAATATGGGCTGTTTGAACTCTGAATTTTCTGCTATGCTTGAAAATTAAAAAAAAAAAAAAAAAAAACACTCACTAGAGGGCAAATCTTCCATGCCCATTTCTCCTCAGTGCTGTGGGTCCAAGAAGAAGGGTCTTGAAGAGCAGCAGGACCGACAGGTGAAATCAGTACCCTGCTCCTCCTTCACATGTAAATAGCAAAACAAACAAAAAATATTTGAAGAAAGGGAAAACACCATCAAAATATTTTCTATGGAAAAAACTTTCAATAAAAATGTTTAGATTGGGCATGGCTGGAGAGGCAGAGGTAGGAGGGATCTCTTGTGAGTTTGAGGCTGGCAGGGACTATATAGAGAAACCTGTCTCAAAAAATGGGGAGGGGGAAAGGAATTGGAGGTTTAAAAATTAAAAACATTCATTTTTGGAGATGCACCATTCATTCAAACAGATTTGTGATATCCCATGAATGTATATTGTTGTTATAAATGAAATCCACCAGGAATTTTGAAAAGTTCTTTTCTAATTTAGATAGTATAACAAATTTGGTTTAAAACTTTAAAGATTCTAGAATTTTATGGCACCTCATTCTGTGAGATAGAATTAGTATTTCTGTGTACTGAGCAAATGAGTCAGGCTTTCTAACAGGCAGAAAACCAACCTGTAAGGAAGCAGAACAGGTAGTGTAATGAAGTCACTTTCTTAATAAAGTCATGGTGACTCAGCGTGACTGGAACCCTCTGTTTTATATTTGTTAAAATAGCTGTTTAAAAGTTTGCTGTGACTACCTGGCACTTAGCATAAGTGACTCCATTCCATTTTCTGGGTCTGGTACAGGAGCTAGTCCAAGTCAGTGGCTTCTCATAAACTTTAGCTAGTTAAACACTGAAGGAACTGCTTGCTCTTTCAGTACCCCTTTTTAAAATGAAGATTTCTTTCTTAGACATTGGAACTTGCCAGAAACCCAGCAATGATGCAGGAAATGATGAGAAACCAAGACCGAGCCTTGAGCAACCTAGAAAGCATACCCGGGGGCTACAATGCTTTACGACGAATGTATACAGATATTCAGGAGCCTATGCTGAATGCCGCACAAGAACAGGTGATCTATTTATTCCAAGGCTCAGGCCTAAGAGTTGTTGTTTAACACAGATAGTCTGTGATTGAGGGACCACTATATGGAGAATATGGCTTTGTTGAAAAATAACTCTGTCCGTTAATATTTTTCTTTTCTTTCAGTTTGGTGGTAATCCATTTGCTTCCTTAGTGAGCAATACTTCCTCTGGGGAAGGGACTCAGCCTTCTCGAACAGAAAATAGAGATCCACTACCCAACCCATGGGCTCCACAGACTTCCCAGAGTTCATCAGCCTCTGGTAGCACCACTAATACTTTGAGTGGCTCTGCTGGGGGTGTCACCAGTACCTCCACTGGACAGAGCGCCTCAGGGCCAGGCTTGGTGCCTGGAGCAGGAGGTATGTGTGCTGAGCATTGATAATGAAACTTGCTGATACTATCTATCCATTCATGTGCATCCCTTTTATGAAAACTCCTTGTTGCAGGCTTTTGGGATTGTTTGAAAGATAGAATTTTTAAATAAGGGGTATAACTTAACATATTTTTCTTAAATGTGTATCTATTTAGAGTGTATGTGTGCAGGAGCCCATGGAAATGAGAAAAGGATGTTGGCCCCTAGAGCTGGAGTTACAGGAGCTGCAAGCTGTCATGTGGGTGCTGGGAATTAAACTTAGATTTTCTACATGAGCAGTAAGCTCTCTCTCTTAATCACTGCTCTATCTCTAGTCCCTACAACATGTTCTGATCTGTGTACCATGAAATGATTAAGTGTATGTAGTCACCATGTTATATGGAGGCTCTCCAGAGCTTATTCCTTGGAAATTTAACTGTTGCAACATAACTGAAGAAATGTAGTTCTGTTGAGATACCTTACATTCATTTTGTAATTTTCCTGATTTGTTCTCCTGTGAGTAGACAATGTTGGTTTGGAGTTGGGTTGTTTGTTTTTTAAAAGATTATATGTATGGGTGTTTTGCTTTATCTGTACCATGTGCATGCAGTGCCTAAGGAGGCCTCTACCTTCCTAGTGTAAAAGCACTCAGCAGCATAACTGTTCCTGCAAAATGATAACTCAGAGTCACTGAGTCTTGGATTTCAATATCATCCACATTTCCACAAATAGTTATCTTCACTAGAAGATTCCTCTTAACCATTTAAAAATGTAGAAACAATGTTCACTTTGTGGGATATATCAAAAACAGGTGGTGAGAGCCAGATTGGCCCTGTAGACTTTAGTTTGCCAAACTCTCTTACTATATATTTGAACTTTGGAGTGTGGAAAAGCTAACTGGAAATTTGATAATATAGGTGTGCCACAAACACAAGACTTAGAGCAAATTAGAAAGAAAGGTGGAAATAGTAAAGTGTTTTAAGCCAGATAAAAAAACATTAATTCAAAAGCCAGAATAGACATGAAAAATGAAATAGTTGAGTTAACACTATACTGACATTTTCTTTTCCTTCAGTATTCTGTCCAAACTGTTTTTTTTTTTTTTTTTTTTTAAGATTTATTTATTTGTTATGTATACAGAAGAGGGCACCAGATGTTATTCTAGATGGTTGTGAGCCACCATGTAGTTGCTGGGGATTGAACTCAGGACCCCTGGAAGAGCAGCCAGTGCTCTTAACCTCTGAGCCATCTCTCCAGCCCCTGTTCTCTTCTTGAAGGAAGTGTACTTGCTTCTCTTTGGTGCCTCTGAAGTGCCACTATTAGAATTCTTGTGCGTTGGAGACATCACTGAGTAAATAAGGGTTGATCTGAAAGCTGAGCTAAATAATCTTATCAGATTATTTTTGACTCTTACTAGGCATGGGTATGCTGAAAGAAGGAAGAGATGGTGTAGGGTGGGATAGCATTTTCTCATGCTTCTCAGAAACCACGTAATTTAAAATTTATTTGTTTACTTGTAAAGGTTGTCATTTCATATGTTGTGGCTGTGATTGTCTATGGGCAACCAAGCTATATAAAGTGAACCAGTTGCTAAGGGAAAATGGCCCTTTGCCACTTTAAGTAACTAAAATTTATGTATAATATACACTATTTTGAAATATTGATATGTCTTAATCTTGTTTTTGGTTTTTTATTTTATTTATTTATTTTTTTGTAAATAAAATTTTAGCTAGTATGTTCAACACACCAGGAATGCAAAGCTTGTTGCAACAAATAACTGAAAATCCACAGCTTATGCAGAACATGCTGTCTGCCCCATACATGAGAAGCATGATGCAGTCACTAAGCCAGAACCCTGACCTTGCTGCACAGGTGAGCTCTAATTGTGTTTAAAATAGTATGTGAACTGAACAGTCCAATGATTGTGCTCTTGGCACATTTGTCTTGTGCTCTCTCAGCATACTAGAGAGGTAGACAAACTGCATCTCCCACTTTTAGGGCAGTTTTATTTTATATATAGTCGGAACAACCTCATTTGTGCTATTTGTTGATGAGATGTATTTTTTAAAAACTAAAACTTTTAGAGAATTTGCTGTAATCACACTCTTCCTGCTTGTCTGTTGTTTGGGTGTCAGCTCTCCTGGTGGTAGTCATGTACCACCTAGAGCAGCACCCACTTCTGGGCCTGAACAACTGTGGTCCACAGTGGTCGCTGCTCGTAGGAATCGGAATGTTTTCCTTCATAGGTCCTCTCATTTACATTTAAAGACTTCTTGTTTTGTTATGATGGATGAAATGGCTTTTGTTTTCAGAATTCTTAAACCACATTGGCACATGGATATAGCAGGTATCCTTGAGGTAGGGCCATCAGTAATAACTTACATGACAGATAATTAGAGAATAATGCTTCTAGACAGTTTTATCTTAAATATGTATATTCTGGGTATATTTTTATGAAAGCTGGTCTTGTGAATTTATTAATTAAGTGCTTGATGTTGATGTATCCTAAGTCACTTTTGTCACTTGGGAGCCAAGATGGGAATGTGTGCAGTGACCCTTTCCTGTATTTAGTTATAACACTGAATGTGTATCTTAGTCCTAAAATTTTTCTTTTGTAAACATAGTCTATGTAAGTTTATGTTTATAAAAGACTTGGCTGCTTTACATACTTGTTTTTTAACTTTAAAGCAAATACTGACAGTGCTAAGTGGTGTCTCATTAGAGAATATTTTAAAAACTTATAGTGTACTCTGGCATCAGGCGGTTAAAATTTATAGTTTATCTTTTGAAACTTAAATATTCCAAATGTAAAAACTTGGACTGGAGAGATGGCTCAGTGGTTAAGAGCACTGACTGTTCCTCCAGAGGACCTGAGTTCAACTGCCAGCATCTACATGGCAGCTAACCATTGTCTGTAATTCCAAGATCTGACACCCTTACACAGTTGTACATGCAGGCAAAACACCAATTCACATAAAATAAAAAAATATTTTTAAAAATGTAAAAACTTAATTGTGTGAAGGTTCAGGTAAGTTAGGAAAAATAATAAATGTAATAAAAAGATGATTTTTTTGTGACAAGCTTTTTTTAGACTAGTTGAACAATTTAAAATGAAAAGTGAATGTGAAAACTGGCTAATAACCTCATAGTAAAGCAGCATTCCTGGCCTGGAACAGCTCCTGCTTATTTACTGCTCTCTCTGAAACACTCAGTGTCCTTAAAACATTAACTATTTCCTGCTTTGATGATGTTAAAATTAAATGATCTACTTTGAAGGAGGGAGGGGAGAACTCTTTTTCTTACAGGATTATCATACAGTTGTTCTTAAGTATGGTTACTTAATTGAAGGCAAAGATCATTTCCTCCCCAGACTTTGGACAGGTGAACAGGCTGTCAGTCAGTCATTGGAAAGTGATCCTCAATCTGTCTTTTGAATTAGCAGTCTCTGGTTTGCTGACTGTGTATGATGATCTTACCTCAGGCAATCACGTCATGTTAATACCGACCCTGGCTATTTGACTGGTCAGACTTTGGAGGTTAGGAGGTATCCCACTCCTCTCCCTGTGGTGATAGTGAGGTAGAGTCCAGATGTCAGTGCTTGGTGTTCTCATTTCCATCTTTGGGTCTTAGGTATTTTAACACTTCCCCAGAGGATTGTTGGTGCAAGGTTGGGCTGCTTTTCATCTGGCAGCTCCATTTTTCTGGCAAGTTGGTTGCTTTTTTGTGGTTATTCTGGACCTAATATCAACTATTAATAGTGGCAGGTAGATAATAGTGGTTCCAGATCTGGTTTTCTCAATGCTTGCTGTTTGTGTGTTGAAGTTTCTAAGCAAGCCATATTTAAGCTTACATACTGATGTTTCTTTTATTTTGTAGTGTAGGCAAAAGCGTCAGCTTCCTGCAAACTGGCACGCCCAGTTTTTCCCCCAAAGGCAGAAGTTCACCTTTGTTCAAAAAAAAGGCAACAAAACAATTGCTTTTGTTTTTTAGGGCCCAGTATGTCATCCATCATCCACCATTCTCGGTGAAAGAGAAGCTGCCTTCCTTCTTACCTACCTTCCTCCTTTCTTTCCCCCCTGAGCTCCTTGTGGATAGAACTTCCCTGCTCCCTTTTTATTTATGTTCTCCCTTCCTCCCTTTTAAGTGCCAATTTAGGCACTTGGAGGAAGGTAGAATATTAAACCAGGTACATTACTTGTTTCAGATATTTCCAGTTAAAATTGTTTGAACACTTGCCCCATAGATGATGCTGAATAATCCCCTATTTGCTGGAAATCCTCAGCTTCAAGAACAAATGAGACAACAGCTCCCAACTTTCCTTCAACAAGTGAGTAAGACGCTGCTGTCTTTGTAATGATCTGCTTGAAAGGTTTGATGGTGAACGTGATAGCAGTGCTGAGGAGCATGTGATTCCGCTCACTTGCAGACACTGAGCCTGATCCTCTGCGGCCCATGTCACTCCTGACTGTGCTTATACTTCGAGGAGAGAACCATATTGCCTTGCTCATGAGGATTTAAGAGTTTGGAATACTTCATTAATACTATAGGCCATTTCCCTTCACTTCACTAGCCTTGTAGTGCTTCCTTGTAGCACATACACTGGAGTTTGGACTAGTTTTGAGTGAACTACCCTCTCCTACTTCACAGGTTGGGTTTTGTTGTAACATCTGTTTCTTCCATATTAGTAGAATGCTTGTTCTCTAGACCCCACTTCCTCAAAACCAGAAATAGGTAGGATAGATGTCAGGAAAATCAAAGAAAGTGCCCAAGATTGTCATAATATTATTTAAAACCATAAAAGTGGTGTTGGTGCTTTTGGAACTGGTAGTTCTCAGGGTTCCTATCTGACTGAATAATGGTTATGCCAGCCAGTTGGTATCCACAGTCTGGGACAGTCCTTGCTCTGCCGCAGCTGTCTAAGCTCCCTCTCATCAGTCAGCTATGGGTACCTGAAAGTTAGGAAGCTAGATTTGGGACATTGCATTGGCTCAACTTTGGAACAATTGTTTGAGGTAGCAGACTGGTGACATTGTTAATTTAACAGCAAACAGTGCATGGTCAGGAGATGTACACACAGCTTTCACCAGATTACCACTATCTAAGAAATTGTGCATTTGGAGTTGCTTAGAAACTTTTTCCCCCCCTTTTCTTGTGTTAGAGAAGAGGAAAATGTGGCTTCTGGGATTGCTCTTAATTGTCTTCATTGTGAAAATGGCTTTTATGGTAGTATTGTAATTGAGTCAGGTAATGATTGGTCTATGGAATTTGCTATCAAAGAGGAAGGTTTGCTTGTATTTTGGGAAGAAATATAGAGTACTACTGTCTGGGAGTGAGGTTTTAGATTTTCTTCAAAAATGCAGCAAAGTTAGAAAAATGCACCTACCTTGCTTTTAATTTTTTAATGACCACTGTTTTTCCTTCTTCCCTAGATGCAGAATCCTGACACGCTGTCAGCAATGTCGAACCCTAGAGCCATGCAGGCGCTGTTGCAGATTCAGCAGGGCTTGCAGACATTGGCAACAGAAGCCCCAGGCCTCATCCCAGGGTAGGCTTATTTGGGAAAGCACATAATGATAATGGTTCGTTTCTCTGAGAATTTTAGAACCGATACCATTCTGCTTTTTATTTTGGTTGTTGAATTATTTCTTAGTTTTCAAAGCTACGTCTGCTTACTTTTAAGAAAATAACTTAGCCAATATTATGATAAAGTGTAACTGATTCATCACTTGATGGAGTTTTGTGTGCTTTCCCTAGGTTTGCTCCTGCCTTGGGGGCAGCAGGTAATTCTGGAGGTTCTTCAGGAAACAACACTGCACCTAACCCTGCACCTATTGAAAACACAAGCACCACAGGGGCCGTTACTGAGCCAGGCCACCAGCAGTTTATCCAGCAAATGCTGCAAGCTCTTGCTGGGGTGAATCCTCAGGTGACAGTGCTTTTCTTTACAAATTTTGCATTCCTAACTTAAGTATAGAATTTTTTTTTAAGTGGCAAAAAGAAACAGCGCCATTTAGTGTTCAGGTAATGAAAAGTACTGTTCAAAGATATTAAATCTAAAACCAGGCATTACAGAAATTGTTAATTTGGGGGCTGGAGAGATGGCTCAGTGGTTAAGAGTGCCATCTGCTCTTCCAGAAGACCCGGGTTCGATTCCCAGCACCCACATGGCAGCTGGCAGCTGTCTGTAGTTCCAGTTCCAGGCAGACACCAAGGCAAATAAGTAAAGTTTAAAAAAAAAAAAAAAGAAATTGTTAATTTTGCTGTTATATCAGATACCAAAGGAAAGAATGTTTCCATCTAATGTCATAATATTTAGAAATAGTCCTTATAAAATGTGAGTTGTGAAGTTTTATTTTATAAGAGTTTATCAAGAAGCTAAAAATATTGTCAGAGTTTCAGAACAACTATGTCTAGGCTTTCGATTTTGGTTTGTCCACAACCCCAGAACTTTCTGTAGTAACTTGATGAATGTGGACTCCTTAGTAATGCGCTTGCACCTGTGAACATTTATTGTCATTACTAAGAATTTAACATTAAGGGGATCTGGAAGAATTACTTGTTGAGTATTTAAGAGCATTGGCTGTGCTTCCAGAGGACCCAGATCCAATTTCCAGTACCCACATGGTGGCTCACAGCCATCTGTAACTTCAGTCTCCAGTCTCAGCACTCTTCTAACTTCTGTGGGCATCAGGCATGCCATGATGGTACACATATAGGCAAAACACATAAAAAAAATTCTACCATCAAGCTAGTTGATATGTTGTAATTGAAATGCATTTAATATCAATACAAGAGAAAGCGTCAATTTTTCTGTGCATGAGCTTTAAAAAGAGTTTCTGCTTGTTCACAAGCCTCTAAAGTAAAGGAATTTATTAAGCCTATTTCTGGGAAAAGGGGAGTTGGAGGGCCCCAGGAAGTCAAATCCAAGGCCCTGTGCACTCACCCCCCAGTCTATAAGGATTTTTAAAGGGCAGAATTATTATATAGTCTATTTGTCATGGTTGTTTAGGAATAAACTATTCTAAAGTAAAATGCTAAGCAACCTTTAAATAAGATGGATATTTATAAATTATAGCTAAATTATTTTAGGTCATATTTTGTTCATTTGAAGTAAATATGTACATATATGTAAGGTTAAATTATAGACTAAATAACACCAGAAAATAACCACTTTTCTTTATAAAATAATTGTAGATGGTCTTGTATGTTTTAGTTGAGAAAAGTTCATTCTCTTTAGTAAATAACCAAATATAGAGGTCAAGAGCACTGACTGTTCTTCCAGAGGTCCTGAGTTCAATTCCCCGCAACCACATGGTGGCTCACAACCATCTATGATGACATTTGGTACCCTCTTCTGTATCCTGCATACAAAATAAATAAATAACCAACCAAATATAGTAGATGTATCTCAAGGCCCAGGTAGCAATTTAAAGAAAGCTCAGCAGACTAGCATACATAATTTCAGGCAAAACACCAATTCACATAAAATAGAAATAAATATTATTTTTTTTTAAAAAAGCAGTTGAAGTGTTTGAACAGTGACTTGGGTTTAGTGTAGACTGCCTTTCCTTAGAATATGCTTCTTTGCTTCTTTCAACAGCTGCAGAGTCCAGAAGTCAGATTCCAGCAACAACTGGAACAACTCAGTGCCATGGGATTTTTGAACCGTGAAGCAAACTTGCAAGCACTGATAGCAACAGGGGGTGATATCAACGCAGCAATTGAAAGGTTACTGGGCTCTCAGCCATCATAGCAGCATTTCTGTATCCTGAAAAAAAATGTAATTTATTTTTGATAACGGCTCTTAAATCTTTAAATAACCTGCTTTATTTCATTGGAATTCTGTGCTGTTATAAACGAAACCAATAGGAAGCATCTGAGGTGGAGTGCAGTAAGAAGTGCGGGTTTTCTGTATCTTTGGAACAGTGGGAATCAATGTTTTCAGTTAAGGCTGCTGCATGCATCAAACACTTGGCATTTATTGTAATTTTTTTTTAAATATCACCTTTTCTAATTGGGTGAACAAATTTTTGTCCTGCATCTGTCCAACTAACTTGCTTTTTAAACATAACCCTATGGTAGTAATTTATGTAGAATAAAGGCATTAAAAAGCAGATCATTTGCGCTCCATGATTTGTGGTACAATATTGCTTATTGTGACTTTGGCATGTATTTTTGCAAATAATGCTGTAAGATTTATACTACTGACAATTTTGCTTATTTGTATACAGTACAAATTGTTGCACATTTCTAGCAAAATTCTGTAACTAACCAAAAAAGTGAAATAAGGATTCCTAATTGTGTAGAATCTTACAGCATCTTTGATAAACATCTCTTAGCAGACGTGCCATTTAGTCAGTTTGCTGAAAATAAAGAAAAACTGATTCTGGTTATCTCTTTAGGGACATTTAATTGTACAGAAAATATAATGTAACAATATCTCAACATTTACATAATGGCTGTAAATTACCTTTATTTTGTTCAGACTGAATAAGCACTGTACCATACTCCGATGCATTTGCCTGGGGCTTTCTGCTCCCCCTAGGTGTCTAAGCAGCACTGAGTTTGACTGAAATACTGCTTTCACTGAAAGTGCTGATGTTTCCGTTTTAATTGCCATATAAAAGTAGAACTATCTTTTGAGTTTATCAGCCTTCTCACTCATAGGCAATACCTGGATTTAAAATGATTAGTGAGCCACTTGTTTCTGAAGTGTTTGCCTAGTTCTATTAAGAAATAGTTGAATGTTGTGCTGTTCAGAGCCTCAGAGAAGGGGGGTGGGGGAGGGGTGAGACAGAATCTACTCTGGATTGGGCCAGCCTGAACAAAGTAATACTGGCAACCAAGATTCTGTGAAGATTCTATGCATATAGTAGTGTCAGTCTGGTGAAAACAAAGAGCCGTTTTAACAGTTTTGAGTAAGTTTGGCTATCCTATAGCCTCTTTCTTCCTTCCCCAAAGAAGCTCTATTTGACTAACTCTCACACTGTTGGGGTGATACATTCCTTCGGGACCAATTAAAATATACCTTTAGGGTCAGTGATAAATGCAGCTGACTCTGGTTCAGTATTCTCTTAGGTCATTGTATTCTCTCTTGTACAGTTACCTGAAATTATAATGTTAAAATAATCTAAAATCAGTTCAGATGAATAAAATCAAGGGAAATAGAAGGTGAATTCCATAACTTCTATAAGTTGCTTGCTATTAAAAGATTGAAAGGCCAGGTTGCCCCAGACTGTGCACTGTTCTGACACTTTCCCCAAGAAAGCATGTACAAAGGTTGGGATGGAGGTATGACTAGAGGACATTGGCGAGGATAGTGTTGGTGTGTCTTTGCTCCCTCTGCCTTACGCCTCAGTCTGCCTGGTTAAAGACTTTTTTGTACTGGTGAATGGTACCACAGGCGGGGCAGTGTCATACCAGTTTGATTTATTAATCACAAATAACAATAAATTTCCAGCTTTTACTCTGGTTTGTCTCGCCTCTTTTGTAGAAAGATGTCTTTGGTTTGTTTTTTTCTTTTTTCTTTTTTCTCAATATGACTTAATATAAAGGCTATTTGGCTTGATTTATCCCAGATTTTGTAAAAAGTTGGCTATTTCTTGGAGGGGAGGGGTACAATGCTGGTTTATACACCAGGGTCTCTTACTTGTAGGTCCACTGTTCTGAAATCCATTGTCTATGTATCTGCAGACTGAATTTGCGATGGTCCTCCTGAGTAAGTCTCCTGAGCATTGCACTAACAGGTGTGAGCAGTCTTGCCCTGTCCTGCGTACCATGTTGACAGTGAGGCAGATAGCAGGCGAGGTCTACTGCATGTTCTTAGCCTTGATGCTTTCAACTCCCAGGAGGTTTGTATCTTTGGGAATGAGCCCAAGTAAGAACAGCAGCTTGTAGTTGGAATTCTTAGAAGTGCTAAGAAAACATTGAGCGCTGGCATCGGTTGTTGTGACATCAAGTCCTTTAGAGCAATTTAAGGAAAGAATGGAGGAGGTGAGATTGACACTCTAACAAAAGTTACCAGATAGCAAGCAGTCTTGCCATTTCAAGCCAGGTGGGGTCCAGCATGCCTGTAACTGGGGTAGGGGGTTGGGGGAAGAGGATCTAAAGTTTGAGGTCAGTCTGGATATACAGTGAGATCCTATGTATCAAAAGAAAAAAGGGGGAAATACTCATCTTGGATTTCAAGTTTGGTTTAACCTTAGTAATGAAAGAGATTATTAATTAGACAGGGCCTTACCATGTATCCATGGTTATCCTTGAACTCACAAAGATCACTGGCCTCTGTTTTAACAGATACCATTTCCTTTTTTTTTTTTTTTTTTTTTGGTGGGGCAGCAGCTGCCTGTAATCTAAACAAAGATAACCTGTGAAAATAGATTAAAGTTGTTACAAGGTCATAGAAATATTATGGGGAACAGAAACATCCTCAGAGCCCAGTATCATACAAGTATGTCAAGAACTTACCCTACTCCTGAAGTCCACAGTTAAATATGTGTGTGTGTGTGTGTGTGAGGGGCATTCACTACAGCTGGCAGAAATCTCATTGTGTTAAAAGCATCTCTTGTCTGAAATGCTCTGGATGAAAAGTTTCATGTGTTTTGGGCTTTAGAGAGGTTGTGTCTAATGAGATATCTAAGGAGTATGCCCCAATCTAGATGTAAAATTCATTAATGTTTCACACCCACCTTATACATAATATTTTAAATTACTTTGTGCATGAAACAGCAGTATCACTATCTTTCCTCCCTATGTGGACAATCTGTCTGTTTGTCATCACCATAACTCTGGCTGAATACATATGCCACCAGTGTACAACCATTTTCTTACGCCTAGTCACACATAAGTAGTGAAAATAGTGGAGAACGTCACATACTTGGGCTAGAATCTCAGATCAAGTGTTAACACAGCCTTCAGTTTTCAGCTATGGTACTGTTTCTCATTAAAGTGTTACTACTGTGCTTCCTATTAGTATTTCGTTTTAGATTTGGGGCTTTTGTGGGGTTTTTTTTGTCCCAGAAGTCTCTGTTCCATAATCAGACTTGAATTCCAGTACGAAGGCACATAGCCTAGCCCTTTGGTAAGCCTGTGAGTTTGCACCATGTTGTCTACAGACATGGTTTGCAGTGTTGCTGTTATGGCCGTCCTGACGCAGGACTGGTCCTTCTGTTTTACCACAGCCTCGTGAATGATGTGAACAACTGGAGCTTTGCTCATGGTTAATGTCTAGAACATCTTCAATATTCACTTTGGGGGGAGGGGGTTGAGATAGGTTTCCCTGTGTAGCTTTGGCTGTCCTAGAACTCACTCTGTAGACCATGCTGGCCTTGAACTCAAACTCACAGAGATCCACCTGCCTCTGCCTCCTGAGTGCTGGGATTAAAGGGGTGTGCCACCACCTGGCTAATAGTCACATTTTCTATGAATTTCTCTGCTATAAATGTAGTTTTGCCACACATCTTCAAAATGTTAATACCATTCCTTGTTAAGTTTCTGCGGTCAGCCTTAGAATATTCACAGTTCCTCTCATTTTTTAGTTCATTGTGATTGATCATTGGCTATTTCAGAAGCAGCACATAATCCAACAGCATATGTTCACGGATGGGTCCACTCTTCACTACTTCATCTAAGGTACTTCAATTTTAGCTTTATGCCATGTTTTTCTATTCATTACTTTCAGTACAGACCTTCAACAGTTTCTATTTCTTCAAGTCACATCTGCTGGTCATTCATTCTAGTACCATACTCTTTAATAAGATGGTTTACACTGGCACCGCTATCCAGTTTTCCCAGCAGGTTGACTTTCTGTGTTATAGATGAATATAAATGCTTCCTCTTTTTCTTGCCCTATCTGCAGATCTTTTGACATTTTAAACAAAATCATTATACCACAGGACAGAATAAAGCAAAAATGAAGAAGTAAGTATTACTTGTAAGTTCTAATTCTATGTGAGAGACTGTTATTATGCTGAACTTGTATGCCTGCCATTTTATCCATACTGAGAGCAAGCTTGGGTCGATGGTTCTGGGCATCTGCTCCACGGATGATGCTGGTAAACTGCTGCGCACCTGCATCTGGACCACAGTCTGTAACATGAGGTCAAGTGTAGAATTTCCTACTTTGTGACATCCTCATGTTAACTTTCAAGGTTTCAGATTTCTGGTTTTCACATTAGGGATTCCCAGCCATCTGGTCTCCTTAGCTCACTTCCCCTCTGCACTCCTCTGGGAATTTTCAATTTATAAGATATTATAGCTATTTTTAATAGACAAAACAAATAGCAAAAGATACCATAGTTGACTAAAAAAATTTATGACAAAAGTGTACATGACCAAAAATGTGGTTATAATAAGGCAGGGAAATAACTACATATTATATAATTCTTCCATGGAGTAATATTAAATGTGTTAAGCCCAGTAATAAGACAGTTTAACAGCCTTTCTAATATTAGTAAACATCCCCTTTCCTTGACTACTTTGCTGTGTCTAAGGAACACACTGTAGAAAGCTGTTTTATTTTGTATCCTTAATTATTTTCCAACAAGAAAAGCCTTTAAACTGCAAGACTGTAAAGCACTGCTTTGACTGCTGACTCCACACCGCTAGGCTTTTCAACATGGCAGAGGTGCCAGAGCCACACTTACCTCTCCAATTCTAGGAAGCAATATTAAATATTAGGGTTAGGGTTAGAATCCTGTTATTGGCATTTGTGATGTTTGTTGTCACAAAGTTCAATGAGTGGAGACAAACTGAAACCTTTGTTTCAATTTACTTGTTTTTTTGTTTGTTTGTTTGGTTTTGGTTTTTTGAGACATGGTCTCACTGGCTGGCATGGAACTCACAATATAGTCTAACTGCCTGAAATCTGCCTTATATATTCTCTCCAATCAGCCAACCTCATGGGGGTGTGGTGGGGTGGGCCATAAAGAGAGCTAATCATTCTAGAGTTCAGTTTTGTCCCTCTGTGCTGGGAACCGGCTCTAAAAGGTATGGTGTCTTTCACCATGTTTTGTCATTCTCTGTCTGGGCTCAGGCAATTTAGCTAACATCTACCAGTGCCAACCTTGTGCTCCTCCAGGAGTATCTGCTTTAGGGGCAGGGTGGGTGGGTGAGTGGGTGCTAGCTCAGAACCAGCCATTGATTGATTGTACATGAAAACTAAATACAGCAGACTCCTCCTATCAGCAATGTGAGGTAGGAATGTCTTTAAATACAGGATGTAGATGTGCCTTCCTGTCACCCTACCTAACTAGAACCAATTTTTTGTGGCCTCACATTTTTCCCTTTGGTGGGTGGGGCAGGGTATGTAGCTCTGGCTACCCTGGAACTTGATGAGGATGGTTGTAAACTCAGATCCACCTGCTCAGTGTGCACACCAGGTTCACTGGTTCTCATGTGTAAAAGAAGCTGGTCTGGTGGTAGTGTTCTCCATTGAGGTGATTTATTGAACTTTGTGTTCCAGTATTTTTATTTTTGTAGAATCTTTTTTGCTGAATTTCTCATTGAAGTTGAATTTTTCATCCAGTCCCTTAGATCATCTGTGATGAAAATAAAAATAATTTTGTGAGTGTTTCTAAAAGCGTGTTTATGTACCACATATATGCAGAAGCCTGAAAAGGTAGAAGAGGAACTGGATCTTCTGGAACTGGAGGGACAGGTGGTTGTGAGCCGCCGTGTGGGTGCTGGGAACCAAATGTAGGCACTCTGCAGAGCCATCTCTCCAGTCCTTTTTTCTTTTCTTTTTTCTTTTTCTTTCTTCTTTTTTAAATGGAGACAGAATCATACTATGTAGCTCTGAGTGTGATCTGGAACTTTCTGTGTAGATCACAATAGCCTCAAACTCATAGATCCACCTGCTTCTTGAATGCTGGTATTAAAGCTGTGTGCTATCATGCATATCCCATTTACCATTTTTTAAATCTAGGCTTCTAATTTTTTATCTAGCTTTTCAGTCATTTTAATAGCATCAAATTCAGCTACTGAAATGTTAAAAACAAAATAAAAATTGATAAAAAAAAGAAAACAATAGTAAATATAATGAAAAGGTAAATGTTGGGTATGTGAAAGAGAGAGGGTTGAATGTGGGAGCTTCTTTCCAGGCCCTCGATCATAAGTCTCCAGACCTCTGAGTGAGATTACTCCATTTGCAGATGGGGTTTACCTCTTCAATTCCTCTTGCCTCCCACTGGGCTGAGGCCTGGAATGGTCAATGTTAAGCTGCCAGGGTCAATGCTGAATTAATTTTAGAACTTTCTGGTCTCTGCATCTAGAGCTGCTGCTGGTTCCAGTGGGTTTTGTAGCCTGTAATTAATCTGTTCAGGTTCCCATTCCTTCCAGAGCACCCCTTTCTACCTCTCTGTATCCAGAGGTACTAAATGTCCCAGCTGAAGTGTGTCAGACAGTGGGGTCAGCAAGCCAAGCCCCAAGTTCTGCATGCAGGAAGAGAGGGGGGAACTTTAAATTCTGCCTTTTGGTTTGGGCACTTTCAGACCCAGCCAGCAGCAAACTGCCCCATGGGGAGGATAGGCAATCCTAGACCTGTACTCAGGGCTTTCTGTTTCCATAGTAATGTGCAAGCTAAAGGCTTCCCCTTACCACAGAAGTGGATGGACACTGCATTCTATAGCCCGGGCTCCCCTCTCCAGTGTGTTTCAGCCTCTCACTGTGTTTACATCTGGCCCTCCCCCTTTCCATGCCTTTGTAGCTGTCTCCATGGCAACCCAATGTCACGAGGTCCTCAGGATCCCTGATTGCTGCTTGCTTTCTGGTCCCCAAGAGTGCCTGGGTCTCAAACAATAAGTTTTCCTTTCTCTATATGGTGGCTGGCTGGCTGTATCACACTCAGGTATGTGGGTGACAAAATCAACTGAGTTTCCAAAGCTGGCCTGCCACACAGGTTTGAGGCCTGATAGAAGTGTGTTTTCTGACTAGGACAACCTCCAGCCTTGACAGCTCAGGCTCCACCTCTGCCTTATTCCCATTGCTTCTTCTCTTAGAATGAAGTCTTCCCCTTGTTACCCGGACTCTCAGCCTCACTGACTTCTGTGGCTGTCTGCTGTGGAGTGGCCCAGCACCTCTTAAAATGACATTAAACAGTCTCCTTTTCTTGTGGGAAGACTGAATTAGAAAGCCCAGCCTGGGGCTGGAGAGATGGCTCAGCGGTTAAGAGCACTGACTGTTGAAGAGGTCCTGAGTCCTGAGTTCAGTTCCCACCAACCACATGGCAGCTAACAACTGTCTGTAATTCTAAGATCTGACACCCTTACATAGTTATACATGCAGGGAAAGCACCAATTCACATAACATAAAAATAAATATTTTTTTTAAAAAAAAAAGAAAGAAAAGAAAGCCCAGTCTATCCTGTATTTTTTTGTTGTTTATTGGTTTTGACTGAATTTCTCTGTGTAGCCCTGGCTGTCCTGAAACTGTAGAACAGGCTAGCCTTGAACTCAGGTGCCATCACCCAGCCTATCCTGTATTCTAAGCCCAATTCACCCTACCCCTTTCTGCTCTTCATTCTACCTTTGGGCTTGGCCAAATAGCAGTTTCTCTGCAGATGTCATCTGCTCACCAGCCAGAAGCAGCATGGCAGAGGTGGCTTCTCACCTGGAGTTTTGTAGATTAGTGTGAATTGTCCAGTGGCTTTTTTGCTTGGTCTGAACCCCGCCAGCTCTGAACTTCACCCTAATGAAAAGTCTGATGCTTCCTTCAGGTGGTGGTCTACATAAACGACATATCCAAATGGGGTCTCATTGGCCAGACTTTGCCCCAGATTCTGGACAAGGCCACTCTTCACAGCTGTCAGCTTAGTCAGCTGCCCAAACACTTTGACTGAGATGTGTGGTGATATATTGAATATTTAATAAAAAGCCTGGATTATTAGAGGAAACAGACCAGTCAATTCTCACCCAGCCAACTTCTCAGGCTGTCTTCAAGAGTCCTCACCATAACTGGGTGGTTCTACAGAATGAATAAATTTCTGCCTTAGATGTCTTCCCCGCCCAGCTGTTTTACTTCCTGGTTCAACTCTGTATTATAATGCTAGAGTTAAGATTAAAGGTATGAGCTACTACTGCCTGGCTGTTACCCTGGAACTCACAGAAATCCAGGAAGATCTCTGTCATCCCTAGTGATGGGATTAAAGATATGGGTCACCACTCTCTGACCTTCATGGCTTGACTGTGGGTGATTCTGTTCTCTGATATTCCAGGGTGATTTTATCAAATATACAATATATCATCACAGAGATGGTTTGTGTGCTTACTGGAAAGGTGTCTGCTGGTGTTTGTAGTCCTGGGAACTAGACTTGGGGCCTTGCTCAGCTAAGCAAGTGCTCTACACTCAGTTATGTCTGCAGCCTTGAGACATCAATGACAAGGTGCATTGGAGGTTGGAAACTTATTGCCTTTCACCATGACGGAGTGACAGAGGGTCTAAGGTCCAGCTGTGGCCTATCTGTGGTGAACTGGTACAAGTCTTATCTGGGATATGCTTTCAGTTCTGTCACAGGAAGGGAATTGGGCACAGGGATGGTCTACCAAGTCCCAAGGTTTCTGCCATGTTCTTGCTCCCTCCTGAGGACTCTAGCCTGAGAACACAAGGTGTCCTGTCTTTCCCTCCTCTTCTGAGTGCAGTCATCTAAGAACCAAGATATGGCTCAGCAAATACAGCAGGTTCACAGTTCCTTCCTCTACTTCTCAGTGTGGGGAACTCTTATTTGTTGTTTTATTTTGGGACAAGGTCTCACTGTAGCTCTGGCTAGCTTGGAACTGAGTGAACTCACAGAGATTGAGCTGCCCCTGGAATGCTGGGATTAAAGGTAAGCATTACCACACCCGTCCTGTGTGAGGAACTCTTATCCTTAACTGGCAGGAGTCTGAACATTGGAGCACATTAAGTCTGAAGCCAAGGAGGAAGAGCAAAAAGGTTTCATGTTCCCACAGGAGGGCTGGCTGCGGAGTGGGCAAGCAGTAGCTTGGGGAAGCCAGAGTGGGCTCATAGGGCTTCACAATTTGACAGGATACAGTGGGGTAGGTACAGCAAGGACAGCATGGAGCCTTGAGCTGGTGGTAGCTGGTCAAATTGCATCAGGAAGCATAGAGCAGTGAAGCCTGCTGCTAAACTCAAGTTCTTTTTATTCATTGTGAGACCCAAGCCTATGGAATAGTGCTGCCCACTGTTGGAGTGGGTCTTCTCACATTCATTAGCCTCACCTAAAAAAATCCCTCACTGGGTATGTAGTCCATACCTTTAATCTCAGCTCTCTGATTCTGAGACCAGCCTGGTTGATGTAGGAAAACTCCAGAATGGCCAGGACTACATAAAGACACAGTCTTAACAAACAAGCCAGATAATGGAGACAAATGCCTGTAATCTCAGCACTTGAGAGGCAGAGGCAAGCCAGCCTGTTCTACAGAGTGAGTCCCAGGACAGGCTCCAAAAGCTACACAGAAGCCCTGTGTAAATAAATAAATGTAAACATTTTAAAAAGAAAGAAAATCCCTCAGAGTTTTCCATGGTGACTCTAAATCCCATCAAGTTGACAATCAAGATGATCTATCACAGGGCTGGAGAGATGGCTCAGCAGTTGAGAGCACTGACTGTTCTTCCAGAGGACCTGAGTTTAATTCCCAGCAACTACATGGTGACTCACAACCATCTATGATGACCCTCTTCTGTATACTGTAAACATAATAAATTTTTTTAAAAAGATGATCTATCACACTACTCAACCAAAAGAGCCCTATCCCCATGTGTAACCCCTACCAGGAGATGGAGCCAGCCTGAGATGTCTATCAGCTATCCCTGCCTGGGGACCAGCCTCCAGCAGCACAGGGCTCAAAGGGAAATCCACAGTGTTGGTGTGTACGAGACTTTTCTATCTGAGGGTGTGGTGGAAATGTTCTCTGTATGATGTAAATAAAGTAACTGTTTTGGCCTATGTAGAGCGCCGTAGAAGTGGGTGGAGAATCAGAGGACAGACAGGTAGAAGGAGGGTGGAGTTAATCAGTCTTCATCCGACCCCCCTTCCCTCCCCCCCCCCCGAAAAAGACAGACATGTAAGGAATCCAGGTGAGCCCGAGGGCCGGGCCACATGGCAGACAGATTAATGGAAATGGGTTGATTTAAGATGAAAGAGCTAGCTAGTAATGTGCTTGAGACATGGGCCAAACAGTATGAAGTTAATATAAGTGTCTGATTCATTTCTTTGGGGGAAAAGGCGGCCATGGGCCAGGTATGAACCTCTGGGCCTAAAAGGGCCCAGGAAACCTTTTACAACATGAGGAGGTTAGGAAAAAAGACACACTCCGATGGTCTCCTCCTTTATTCTCCATTCCTTCATGTTCTTACTTGCATTCTTTCTACTATATACTTTTTTCTATAGTTGATATACTCCAGCAAAGTATTTTAGGCAATATAGGAATCACAATGTGGTTACATTCTATTTTTCAAGTGAATGATTATAATGAACACAGGTAAAAACATGTTTTTAATCTCCCTTACATGATTAAACATATTACAGGTAAAAAATTATCCCAAGAACCCATATACAGTCATAATCAAGCAACTTGTAGATTAACCTTGTAGACAAGCAAGCTATTCTCAGTCAGGTTTTTACTGGCAGGCTGTATTTTGCAATTACAAAAAAAAAAAATGCTTTATTGCTTATCTTGAAAGGTAATTGCATAAGGAATAAAGAAATCACAAACCTAAACTTTTATATATGAAAAAGAATCAGTTGGGGGCTGGAGAGATGGCTCAGAGGTTAAGAGCACTGACTGTTCTTCCAGAGGACCTGAGTTCAATTCCCAGCAAAACCACATGGTGGCTCACAACCATCTATGATGAGGTCTGGTGCCCTCTTCTGTAAAACTGTATGCATAATAAATAAATAAATCTTAAAAAAAGAATCAGTCAGCTCTACTTTAGATCTTTGGAGTGTGTACCCACTCATCAATACTTTATGTATCAGGATGTTGAGGGCAAAAATGGGTACAAGAAATTAATCATTTTTGGTCATCAACCAACCCTAGCCAGGAAAGTACGTCAGCTAGTGACAACTGGGCTGCTTTGTTCTTGTTCCCTGACCTTAAAGAGTTCCTCATTCAACTTTGTGTCTTTCTAAAACTTTACATTATCTTCTTGGGTTCTTCACCTCAAAGCTACTTGACAAAAATATCTTAGTCTAACTTTAAGTTATTTTCAAAGTTTTGTTTCAGCTGTGATGCACTCAGAAACCTGTGAACATACCTCCCAACATTAAGGAATTTAATCCAGCTGGGCTCCTGGGACTCAGTTGTTTTTCTTAAAAATCATTAACCTAAGCCACAGTCTTTGTGGCTCCTCAATAGAAGAAACTCATGTGTTCTATCTCCGACACTTCCTGTTTTTATTTTTATTCACCAAAATTCTGTATAAACTAACACTATTGCCAGTCAAACAGTACAGTTTAGAAATGAATCATCTTAATCCAGAGGTAAAAATGCCCAGTAGAATGCAATGTTTCCATGAGATAAATAGACTACATTACAGGCAGTGGGGATCTCCCCAAACCCATTCACACCATACCAGAAACCAGAGAAAGATGGCTGCAGCAAACATGGAAAAGCACGGTAGAAACAAGACCTTCCAGGGTCTGTGGTCTTGGTGCCTTGCCTATCCCATTAGGGAGTTTCCTCACCTTGAACAATTGCCACCTGCTGCTCTTCTGACACAGCCTCCAGGCAATCCAGTTTTTTAAAAAATGAAGAGGCAGAGGCAGATGGATCTTGGTGAGTTCAAGGCTAGCTTGGTCTACAGAATGAGTTTCAGGACAGCCAGAGCTTCTAGCATTGATTACAGAATTTCCACTAACCACCTGGTTGTATTATAACATGAATTGAAACTTCCCTTCTGGCTCATTTGCAGAATGCCAAGCACACCACGAACTCCTATCAATACAGTCAAACAGTGATCTCCACACTGGTTTGTTCTCAATTAGGAATTTAGACTACACCACTGGTGAGGAGCTTGGGAGCAGAGTGATTACTTCATTTGCAGGGCTTCCATAATGGCAGCAACAATCTCCAAGACACTTTGGTCCACGCTGACTTGGATAAAGTTTTCAGGAGCTGATGGGGGCTCCAGAATACTGAACTGGGACTGCAGTAACTCAGGTGGCATAAAATGTGCTTTTCGTTGGAACAGGCGCCTGGAAATGATCTCGAACGACCCACAGAGATAGACCACTAAGAGCTGTTTCACAGCCAGCTTTTCCTTTCCTGATTCATCACCTTTCAAAGGTGAGTCACTTCTTCCCCATATCAGGATGTCTCTGTACATTTTCTTCAGGGCTGAGCAAGCTAGAACAACTCGCTGTCCCAAGGCCACATCTCTGTTTCCAAAATATAAGAAACAAAACACCCCCACAGGGGCGGGATGGGGGAGAATAAGAATTGCAGAATGGGGTACTAAGTACCTGGTTTACACAAGTGTTTGGCTTTACTCCTGTGGATCTAGTTGTAATTTCAGAATTGATTTTTTAATTTGCTGGATTATGCCAGGGCCAGATGACTTCTTACCTTAGTAAAATGTCGTGCAAGCTGCAGAGCCATGGAATCCTGTCCTGAAATCAGAACGGGAATTAAAAGCTTTCCTGGGTATTGCTGGTACAGAAACAGTAGTGCCAAAGCTACAAACGTTAACTCCAGAGAGATCTTAGGGGTTGTAGGAACTGGGCATGGAGAGGCTGAGGGCCATGCCCAAGGCCTGCAACCACAGAAACACTTCCTGGGTCCTGGTGTTAATGGCTCATTCATAATAACATAATTCCCCTTCAGCTACATTACTTTATACCCCCTCCAACCTCCCCAGCTTTGATGCTCACACAGCTTTTACTATAGTCAACATATTCTTCCAATGCATCTAATCAGAACCTACAACTAAGCAAATGATCTGCAGCTGAGTTCTATCCCAGCCCCTGAGTTAACCCCTGACAATCTCTGTGTAGTCCTAGCTATCCTGGAACTCCCTTTATATACCAGGCTAGCCTTGAACTCAGAGAGATCCCTCTGCCTCTGCCTATGGAGTACTGGGATTAAAGGCATATGTCAGGGCTGGAGAGATGGCTCAGTGGTTAGGAGTACCAACTGCTCTTCCAGAGGACCAGGGTTCGATTCCCAGCACCCACATGGCATCTCACAACTGTCTGTATTTCCAGTTCCAGGCAAACACCAAGGCAAATAATTGAATAAATTTTTTTTTAAAGTTTTAAAGGCATGTGGCACCACTGCTCCATTCAGTTAACTTAATGTACCACTTGGACTTATCTTTCAAAATGGTTCTTACAATGCTTTATGGTTAGCCAAATTTTCCTACCACATTTAAGCACTAATGGAAACGAAAAGGATGATACTATTATTTATAAACTTTTAAATTTTAACTTCAATATATATATATATATACTTTTTTAAAAAAACTTTATTTATTTACTTATTTATTTGCCTTGGTGTTTGCCTGGAACTGGAACTACAGATAGTTGTTAGCTGCCATGTGGGTGCTGGGAATCGAACCCGGGTCCTCTGGAAAAGCAGGCGGTGCTCTTAACCGCTGAGCCATCTCTCCAGCCCCTATATATACTTTTAAAGTATTATTTTATTTTGATGTGTCTTGCCTGTGTGTGTGTAAGTGCACAAGGAATCTCCTGGAACTGGAGTTACAGACAGCTGTGAGCTGTTGTGTGGGTGCTGGGAACAGAACTCAGATCTCTGCAGGAGCAGCCAATGCTCTTAACCACTGAGTCACTTCTCCACCTATCAGGTACAGTCTCTAAATCAGCTCCTAAGCCCGTGTAGCATAGGGTGACTCAGCCTTAAGTTCCAATGCCATTCAAGAAAGTTCTACCTCTTTCCTAGGATTCTGTGCCAGTGTTGTTACGCCCCACCATAACACACCACCCCTATACTCTTTTTCTTTGGCATTTAAACAGCTTCAGTTTACTTCTAGGGAAGCCTTCCTTTGGATTGTCAAGGCCTTCAGCAACAAGGAAAACATGACTTGTGTGTAGGCTTCCGCAAGCCTAGGAGCTGATATATTAAGGATGAACATGGCTCACTTTGGAGGAGGAAACATATTTCAGATTGCATTGGGACAATGGACACAAAGGCCTATGAGGAAGGACCATGACCATGGCTATGGGAAAGACTAAGGAGCTGAGACACACACACACAACCCCACCACCACCACCACCACCTCCCCATCCCCCGCAGACATGAACGAGTACCTAACATTTTTCATTTTTCCAAAAGAGACTCAACAAACGAGATCTGTTAGGAGCCTAAAGGGTCTCAGACATGGCGTCTGATGTAGCTGAGTGAGAATAACTTCTATAGGCTCAGGTGTTTGAATACTTGGACCCCAGGTGATGGAACTTTGGGGGAGGATTAAAAGGTGTGGCCGGCCTCCTTAGAGGTGTGTCATTGGGGGCAGGCTTTGAGGTTTCAAGGATCTGTGCACACCCAATGTGCTCTCTGCCTCCTGTTTCAGATCAGTTACTGGAAACCTCAGCTGTCCCTGCTGTCTTACCTTTGCTCCACTATCATGAACTCTAACCCTTTGGAACCGTAAGCCCGATTAAATGCTTTCATAAGATGCTTTGGTCATGGTGTTTTAGTACAGCAACAGAAAGGTAATTAAGACACACGGCTTCTGTGGCCTTGGAGTTTACCAGAACTTGATGGTGTGGGGGGTGAGAGGACCCAGGAGGCACGAACTTCCCTGTACAAGTACAAGGGAGCCTCTGCCCACTTGGGGATTAGACATTAAAATCCTGCAACAAACTCTGGCTGGCTTTGCACAAGATAAGGCTGAAGGTGGCTCAATCCTGGGGTGGGCTGATAAGGAGGCATGGTACAGAGACAGCCATAGCCATCATTACCTGGTCACTCAGAGGTACCCCTTTTCTCATCTTCATCCGATTCTCTTCTGAGTGATAATCATCAGCATCATAGAATTTCCATCCCAGCTTTAGGAATGAAGGGAAAGGTATAGTAGCATCAGCAAGACCCATGTGGCAGCCACTAGGAGCTTACTGTCAGGCAAGTATAGAAATCACTGGTCTGTGGCTCCCCCTCTCACCATTACCAGGAAACCCAGACTGCCATGCTAAGACATCTGCACAAACCACGTGCCATGAGAAAGAGAAGCAGTGGACAAGAGCAGAGTGGATGAAGGAAGATACTTACCTTAGAGGCCAGCAATGCGCCCACGGTAGATCTGTGGAAAAGAATGCAGATGTGTCCATTTCTGCCCAACACATGCTAAGTGTCAGCTGTTTTGAAAGGATGCTGCCACATTAAAATGCAAGTTTTTCTGTGGTCCTAAAGCGGACATGTCCTGAACCCTGGAGCCTAGAGAGAGCTTTTACTGTCCTGAGATGTGTTATCCAGAAAACAATGTGTCCAGTCTAGTTAGGCCACTGGGCTAAGTGTGGTGGTGCCCGATCTAATATCCACACATGGAGGCCCACAAAACTAACAAAGTTTTTTTTCTTAATAATCAGTATTTCATAATTCTTAGGGTTGAGACACACCTGCGATCCCAGGATCTGAGAGCTGGAGGCAGGAGAATGGTTGGTTCTAGGCCATTTGGATGGCACACTGGGACACTGACAAACCCAACAAATGACAATGGAGAATCATTGCTGTAGCTTCTATTGTGTAGATGTTCATCTTTTGAGACAATACAGAATGAATAAAATGGTAGTTTTATCAAAGATTCAAGAAAGGACTGGTTTTATTTTATTGTTTTATATACTGTTGGCCAACTATTCCAGGGCCTTCCCTGAAGTGTGGTTGATATACCCAGTGCGAGAGGGGTTTAATAAGAAATTTAATCCCCTGCAGCACTGTGTAATGTTCAGTAGCCCATAAACACATTAAAGCATTGTGAGTTAGATACACATAAGGAGCTGGAGAGGAGGCTCAGCAGTTAGCGCACTAGCTGCTCTTCCAGGGGCCCCAGGTTCAATACTCAGCACCCACATGACAGTTCACAACTCCATTTGCAGGGGATCTGGTGCCCTCTTCTGGCTTCCTTGTGCACTGCACCCATGTGGTACTCAGACACATATACATAGACAAAACAAAAACAAACACATAAAAGACAAGACTAATACCTGTTAAGCCAGGATGTTCCACAGAGTATGCTAGTGAGGGCTGGGGCCTCAAAAGGGGAGATCTGGGCCCTAGTCATTCTGTCACTAAATGACTGTTCCATGGCTAACAGGGCTTCTCAAGAACTCAGTTTGCTCAGGGGAACTGAACCACACGAGTTGTTCATTCACCTCTAGTTTATTCATCCAATTAAAAGACATTTATTTTTATGTAAAATGAGTGTTTTGTTTGTATGTAAGTTAGAGTACCACATGTATGCAGTGCCCATGGAGGTCAGGAGAGGGTCTGGAATTTGGCTTACAGAGCATTGTGAGGCACCATGTGAGCGCTAGGAATTAAACCCAGGTCCTCTGTAAGAGCAGCCAGTGTTTAACCACTGGGCCATCTCTCCAGTCCTAATTCAACCAATTTTTACTGAATATGTATCTCGTAAAACAAAGATGAGACCACTGTGATGTACTAGGAATAAAGGTGAGTGTCACCACACCTTGTCCAATCCAGTTTTGCACAGAAGAAAAAAAATCATACTTAAGATCAAGTTAGGTTAACTATGAGTAAGTATGTTAGCCACCAACTGCAGCATAAAAGATGAGCTAAGATACGTGTCAACAGGTAGAAGGTAGAAAGGAAAGAAAAAATCCGCTGTCCCTGTTCCATCCAGATCAAGACTAGAGGATCTGGATGTCAGAACATGCACAAGGGAACACAGGACCAAGTGAGGGGCTCATAAGCAATGGCTGGATTTAAGCTTATGAGCCAAACTTGAAGACACATGTCTCTCTCCCAGCAGGTTGGACTAAAAGACGTTTGGGAAGACAGTAGGCCAGTAGGGAAGAGGAAAGGAACAAAGAATCAGTTTTGAAAGGGTTAAGCTTATCCTAGCAGAAGCTGAGATGACTTTACTATAAAGGACACAGGAACCCTTAAAAGGCTCCGGTTCACCAGTTATTTTGTTGCCTGTAGCTGCGTGTTGCAGTTCGGTGTCTTTGGGGTTATACCGGTGTAGTCTGATGGTATCTGTCAAATCAAATACCTACTGCTTGCTTCTAAACTGGCTGCACTAGGCTGGGAAGAAGCTGTATTTTGCAGAGTTCTGGCGTTTTTCCATATGAACGTTCTAGCTTAAGCAGGTTCACAAGAAAGACGATGACTGGCGGGGTGATCTTCACTTTCCAAAGTCTATTCAGAAAAATCCAGAAACTCACCCAGGAAGGAGACCATCTGCCCAGCCAGACAAAGCTTTGTCGAGACCCAGGACAAGAATCGCCTCTTGGTTTGGGACTTTGCACCCTCCCACGTTTCTCTGCAGGATTCCCCCAGGCCCAGGTTTGTGAGACTGAAGTGTGGCAGGACTCCCGTCTTTCCAATTATAACTCTCCACTCTGTACTTGAGCCCGACCTTCGTTCCCAGGCTGCTAGCCATCATCAACAGGACCCTGGGGACCTCAGCAGGGGCGGCAAAGGCAGGGCTCCCAGGGCTCCCAGGGCTCAGGCCACCTCCCAGGGCTCCCAGTTCCTGCCCATCTGCGGCCTTCCGACCTACTTCCCGGAGCCGCTCACGCCCATCACCAGCAGCACAGCCGGAGCCTCCATCTCTTGGTTCCTGGGTCCTCAGCTGCCCAGCTCCCTTTACCTTTTCCGGGACAGGACCCGCCCAGCCCCTTGGCGTCACAGGCCACGCCCCCGACAGCTCCTGTGCACACCGCTGGGTGGTGCAGCCACAAGGCTGCTACTGTCATTTCCAAGAGTTTGAGCTCTGCTACAAGGAATTCCCCCGGGATGCGTTAGCAGTGATAGAAACATTTTACTAACAAATACAGCGAAAGACAAGGATGTGGAGCCAGGGATCTCTCTCTTTCTTCCTACTTCCCTCCCTCCTCCCTCTCTCTTAGTTCTCTTTCCTATCTCACTTTAAGACCGCAGTTCTTCCCTGTCCCCACTTTTCTAAAAGCCCGTTAGTTCCTCTGGATCCTCTTCCACCCTCGCAAAAAGCGAATGTGCATCAAGGGTTGTTTTTGCAGGAAGTGACAGAATAACTCTGCAGGGGGACTCTGGATAAATCCAGCTAGGCTGATGCTCCGCGTGCACGCTGGTGCCTCCCTGACTCTCCCAGAGACACCCAACAAGGCAGGTTCAGGAAGGACCCAGGAAGTTGCTGTTCCCGCTAGGTAGGGGCTCATGTTATGACATGCTGTTCGTTCAAGAAGTGGGAACTGCGGCTCTCAGGAACGCTGGCAACCGTCTGGAGCTTTCGAACTATCCCTTAGTCCACAGGCTTCACCACCAGCCAAAGGACAACCATAAACAGAAGGTACTGGAGACATATGCATGAGCCACCAGAAGCAAAGCTTTATTACAGAGCGAAATTCACAGTATTCCAAACAAGTTTTTTTCTTCCTTTTTAAAATATAGTATGTGTGGACTGGAGAGGTGGCTCAGCGGTTAAGAGCACTGATTGTTCCTCCAGAGGACCTGAGTTCAATTCCCAGCAACCACATGGCAACTAACAACTGTCTGTAATTCCAAGATCTGACACCCTTACACAGTTATACATGCAGGCAAAATACAAATTCACATAAAATAAAAATAAATATTAAAAAATTAAAAAAAATAGTATATGTGGGCTGGAGAAATGGCTTAGAGGTTAAAAGCACTGACTGTTCTTCCAGAGGTCCTGAGTTCAATTCCCAGCAACCACATGGTGGCTCACAACCAGCTATGATGACATCTGGTACCCTCTTCTGTATACTGTATACATAATAAATAAATAAATCTTTAAAAAATACACCTTTAAAAAATGTTATGTGTGTGTGTTTGTCTACATGTGTGTTATCTACATGTGTGTGTATGCACCACATGTGTGCCTGGGGCCCACGGATGCCAGAAGTGGGCACCAGATCTTAGGGTAATTCTAGATTTGAGAAAATACCAAACGGTTTACAAAGTAGATTTACATGTCCACCAAGCAATGTATGAGCCTTCTAATTTCTCCAAGGCACCATTAAAGCATGATCCTAGTTAGTTTTCTCAATAAAAACCAGGAGTCGGGCTGGAGAGATGGCTCAGAGGTTAAGAGCACTGGTTGCTCTTCCAGAGGTCCTGAGTTCAAATCCCAGAACCCACATGGTGGCTCACAACCATCTCAAAATGAGATCTAGTGCCCTCTTCTGGTGTGCAAACATACATACAGGCAGAACACTGCATACATAATAAATAAATAAATAAATCTTAAAAAAAAAAAAAAACAAAAAAACCAGGAGTCAGATATCAGGGTGAGGCAGAGAAGCAGAGCAGCAGCCTCAAGACTTTTCACCTCTATGAATCCTCAAAATGAAAAGGACCGAGATCCTATCTCTACTTCCTGAGTGCTGGGTTTAAAAGTGTGCACCTGGGACTGGAGAGATGGCTCAGAGGTTAGGAACTCTGAGTGTTCTTCCAGAGTTCCTGAGTTAATTCCCAGCAACCACATGATGGGTCACAACCATCTATGATGACATCTGGTACCCTCTTCTGTATACTGGGTATTTATACATAATAAAACTTTTTTTTTAAAGTGTGCACCACCGATAACTGCCTCTATGGTTAACTAGTGGCTAGCTCCACCCTTGATCTCTATTCAAGCTTTATTTGTCAGGAATACAAACAAAATATCACACAACACACCAATACTTGTTATGATTGTTTCACTCTAACCATTTTGATTTTTGATTTATTTTATTTTTTATGCGTTTTGGTGTGAAGATGTCATATCCCATAGAACTGGAGTTACAGACAGTTGTTAGCTGCCATGTGGATGATGAGAATTGAACCTCTGTCCTCTGGAAGAACAGCCAGTGCTCTTAACTGATGAGCCATCTCTCCAGCCAATTTTTGATTTAAAAAAAAAAAGGTTTTAAATTTATGTAGGTGAGCAGTTATCCTTCATGTATATAGGTGCACCACATGCATGAAGTGCTTGTAGAGGTCATACAGGACTTTGGATCCTGTGTAACTAGAGTTACAGATAGTTGTGAGCTGTCATGCAAATACTCGGAACTAACCCTGGGTTCTCTGCCAGAGCAGGCATGGTCCTAACTGCTGATCCACCTGTCCAGCCACAGCCTGCCCTTCACTCTTGAGACACTGCCTTGGATTGGCGACGGGGCCAGGACACTCCTCGTTGTCTTCTGCCTCCCTCAGATGCTGCTCTCACTTAGTCCCTCCTCCTCCTCCTCCTCCTC
>PVIH01011110.1:0-71049 GCA_004025045.1 Sigmodon hispidus | reverse complement strand
GCTTCACTTCTTCTTTTCCAATTTGTATGCCCTTAATCTCTTTTCGTTCCCTTATTGCTTTAGCTAAAACTTCGAGAACTATATTGAATAGATAAGGGGAGAGAGGACATCCTTGTCTAGTTTCTGACTTTAGTGGGATTGCTTTGAGTTTTTCTCCATTAAGTTTGATACTGGCTGTCGGCTTCTTGTAAATCGCCTTAATTATATTTAGGTATTCTCCCTGTATTCCTGATCTCTCCAGGGCTTTAATCATAAAAGAGTGTTGGATTTTGTCAAAGGCTTTTTCCGCATCTAAGGATATGATCATGTGATTTTGTTCCTTTAGTTTGTTTATATGATTGATAACATTTACAGTTTTTCATATGTTAAACCAGCCCTGCATTTCTGGGATGAAGCCTACTTGGTCATGGTGGATGATATCTTTTATACATTGTTGTATACGGTTTGCCAAAATTTTGTTGAGAATTTTCACATCAATATTCATGAGGGAAATTGGTCTGTAGTTCTCCTTCCTTGTTGTGTCTTTGAGTGGCTTGGGTATTAGGGTGATTGTGGCCTCATAAAAGGAATTTGGCAATATTCTTTCAGTTTCTACTGTGTGAAATAGTTTGAGCAGTAACGGTAGTAATTCTTCTTTGAATGTCTGGTAGAATTCAGCACTGAAACCATCTGGACCAGGGCTTTTATTTGGGGGAAGGTTTTTAATGATAGCTTCAATTTCTTTAAGGGTTATAGGCCTGTTTAGGTAATTAATCTGATCTTCATTTAATTTTGGTAGATGGTACCTGTCCAGAAAGCTGTCCATTTCTTCTAGGTTTTCCATTTTTGTGGAATACAGATTTTCAAAATATGATCTGATAATTCTCTGTATTTCCTAGGGGTCTGTTGTTATGTCCCCCTTTTCATTTCTGATTTTGTTGATTTGAACACTCTCTCTCTGTTTTTTGATTAGTTTGGCTAAGGGCTTATCTATCTTGTTAACTTTTCAAAGAACCAACTCTTAGATTCATTGATTCTTTGTATTGTTCTTTTTGTTTCAATTGTATTGATTTCAGCTCTAATTTTGATTATTTCCTGCCATCTACTCCTTCTAGGTGAGTTCACTTCTAATTGTTCTAAGGCTTTCAGCTGCGCTGTTAGGTCTCTAGTATGGGATTTCTCAAGGTTTTTCATAGAGGCATCTAGCGCTATGAATTTTCCTCTTAAGACTGCTTTCATTGTGTCCCACAAGTTTGGATAAGTTGTAGATTCATTTTCATTGAATTCTAGGAAGACTTTGATTTCTTTCTTAATTTCTTCCTTGACCCAGAGATGATTCAGCTGAGTGATGTTTAGTTTCCATGAGTTGGTAGGCTTTCTTTGGGTTTTGATGTTGTTGAACTCTAACTTTAGGCCCTGGTGGTCTGATATGTTACAAGAGATTATTTCCATTTTTTTGTATCTGTTGATATTTGCTTTATGACCAATTATGTGGTCAATTTTGGAGAAAGTTCCATGAGGAGCTGAGAAATATGTATATTCCTTTGCCTTTAGGTGGAAGGTTCTGTAGATATCTATGAAATCCATTTACATCATAACCTCTTTCAGACTCCTTATTTCTCTGTTGAGGCTCTGTCTGGTTGATCTATCCAGGGTTGAAAGTGGGGTATTGAAGTCTCCCACTATTAGGGTATAAGAATTGATGTGGGATTCGAGCTTTAGCAGTGTTTCTTTTACATAAGTAGGTGCCCTTATATTAGGGGCATAAATATTTAAGATTGAAATCTCTTGACCAATTTTTCCTGCGATGAATAAGTAGTGACCATCTTGGTCCCTTTTAGCTTAAAGTCTACTTTGCTAGATATTAGGATTGCAACCCCTGCTTGTTTCTTAGGTCTGTTTGACTGGAAAATCTTTTCCCAACCCTTTATTCTAAGCCTGTGTCTGTCTTTGCGGTTGAGGTGTGTTTCTTGTAGGCAACAGAAGGATGACTTCTGTTGTTGTATCCATCTTGTTAGAGTGTGACGTTTTATAAGAGAGTTGAGACCATTGATATTAAGGGAAATTAGTGACCATTGATTCATATTTCCTGCCATTTTTGGTGGTAACTTGTTTGTATTTCCTTTCTCTAGGGTATTCTTCTGTGGACTTATTGATTGTTTGTGATTTTGTGGGTGTATCTGGGGTCCTTAGTTTGGAGTTTTCCCTCTAATACTCTCTGTAGTGCTGGACTGGTAGATAGATATTCTTTCAGTTTGACTTTGTCCTGAAATACCTTGTTTACTCCATCTATGGTGATTGATAATTTTGCAGGGAATAGTATTCTAGTTTGGCATCCATGCTGTTTTAGTGTCTGTATAACTTCTGACCAAGCCCTTCTAGCTTTCATCGTTTCCATTGAATAGTCAGGCGTTATTCTGATGGGTCTGCCTTTATATGTGAGTTGGCCCTTTTCTTTTGCAGCTCTTAAAATTTTTTCTTTGTTCTGTATGTTTTTGGCTTGATTATATATAATGTGGCGCACTGACTTTTTTTTGGGATCATATCTATTTGGTGTTCTGTAAGCTTCTTGTATCTTTATAGGCATTTCCTTCTTCAGGTTAGGGAAGTTTTCTTCTATGATTTTATTGAAAACATTATCTGTGCCTTTGAGCTGGTATTCTTCTCCTTCTTCTATTCCTATTATTCTCAAATTAGGTCTTTTTATGGTGTCTCAGATTTCCTGAACATTTTGAGTTATGGCTTTTTTAGTTTTACTATTTTCTTTGACTGATATATCTATTTGAGCTACTGAGTCTTCCACTTCAGAGATTCTATCTTCCATCTCTTGAACTCTGTTGGTTATGCTTGTATCTGTGGTTCCAGCTTTTTTCTTCAGATTTTCTATTTCCATCTTTGCCTCATTTTGTGCCTTTTTTATTACTTCCATTTCAGCTTTTAGTTCCTGGCATGTTTCTTTCATAGATATGTTCATCTCTTCCAATTTTTTGTTTGTATTTTCTTCAAGGCTATTTTTCATATCTTCTTTGAGAGCTTCGATGATCATCAAAAAGGAGTTTTTGGTGTTGTTTCCTTCTGTTTCCTCTTCATTGCTCAGTTCAGGACTTGTATTTGTAAGATTGTCACTCTCTTCTGGAGTTACCATGTTGTTCTTTGTATTATTATGTAATTTTTTGCACTGACATTTGCCCATGGCTTCAGTAGTTCATGATTAGATGGCTCCTGGTCAGTTGTGGCACTCGGGCTTTTGTGCCTTCTGTCACCTCTCTGGGCAGGGTCTAAATCTACCCTTCAGAGACCCCAGTAGTTATCTATTTGCTCAGTTCGAGGTTGAGGTGGGTAGCTGTGCAACTTCCCTCAGTAGCAGCTCTGGGCGGGGTCTGAGTCTGTCCTTCAGGGACCCCTGTAGTTATCTGTTCACTCAGTTGGAGTCGGGGTGGGTAGCCGTGCAAATTCCCTCAGTAGCAGCTGTGGGTATGGTGACCGGCAGAATTATCTGCCCCAGCTACAGATGTGCTGGGACTCTGCAGACAGCACCTGGTCCCGTTCTAGCTACATTTTATGTGTCTGGAGTTTAGACTGGTGAACACTACATCTAGGGAACACTCTGGAGGTTGCTGTGCCTTATCTGGGATTGTACCTACTTAGTCTTTTAAAAATAGCATCACTGAGATAGAGTTTACACCCTATTACATACCCTATTAGTGAAAAGTGAAAAGTATTGTAATTCTGATAAACTAGCTAAGATCAAGATCTTAAGACAATTATTGAACATGCAGGTCTAAAGCTAGGATTTCTTTATTATATCCTTTCCTACAGTAAAAATGACATTTGTTATTTGACATACAATTGCAGTCTCAAAATACAGAGGTCCTGGCTCAAATTAAATGTTTTGTAATCACGCAATTATTCCATTATTCCAGTATCCACAATATTCCATTCATGTGACCTATGCTTCTGTCATGAAGATATTCAATAATTCTGAGTGCATAGAACATAGTTCATGACTGTTTAAAAAGGACTAAGAAAAATTGTAAAAACTCATTTTTTTAACTAAATATACATTAAGAAATTCACTGGAAACCTACTGACTTGGAAGCTAATTTTAAAATATGGTATATATTAGTATTTGTATGGTCTTTATTTTTTCTAATCTGAGAAATGGATAAAATTTTATTACAAAAATACAAGCCATAATAACATATTCCAGAATAAACAAAAATGATTTGAGTAAACAAAAAATATTTAAAGAAATAGAATATATAATTAAAATCTCATCCACAAGATTTCAGTATATTTTAAGGGGCTCTTACCTTTTCCCTACTTCATTTTAATTTTTCTCTCTCATCTCTAACTCTCTCTCTCCCCCTCATTCCCTCCCTCCCTCCTGCTCTGCAGAGGACCTGCATTCAGTTGCCAGAATCTACAAGTTGGCTCATAAGTATGTGTAACTCCAGTTCTAGGGAATCTGACGCCCTCTTCAGGCCTCCACGGGCACTGCATGCATGTGATACACATTCAAGCAAAACATTCCATATAGGTTTTATGAATCTTTTAAAGTTTTAAAAAATCAATCTTAAAACATTTTAAAATGAAGTTTGAATAGAAGTGTCCTGTATGAGTGGACAATGCTGATCTCAGAAATATGGGTTATTTAATGAAAATCTCAATGTCAAGTACTACAAGTATATAAATTCTCTATAAATTATTGGTCAGAGAGGTCCAAACAACACCCAAATAACACAGCTATCACCACTGCTCTTGGTTACTCAGCATAGTTAGATGTCAAGACCCTGTTGGTGGAGGTACTACTCAGTTTGAATGGCTAAAATACAAAAAAGAAATCTTAACCTGCTGGGAAGTTCTTTCCTGATGGCTAGCATACTTCATGCCAGAGAATGCTCTTAGGTTCCTGGGGGACAAAATGTATCAGTGGTCTTACTCAGTCCTATACCCTGCACTTAACACTGACCTAGTGGAAAAATGTGTTCATTACTGTATTAGTGGCATGGCAACTGTGAGGCTTAACTACTGCCTTATGATTTGTATGAGGCCTGCCGAGCAGGAGGGATTTCATGACTGGTATTATAAATGTAGTCAAAAGCCCATAACAGGAGAGATCATAGGCTCTAGCAATGCATGAATTACTTTTCTATTGCTATGATAAAACGTCATAACCAAAATGGTTTATAAAAGGCAGTGTTTAATTAGGGCTATGGTTTTACAGGGTTAGAGTCTATAATGGCAGAGCAAAGGCATGGAGGCATGAATAACTAAGAGTTTATACATTAAGATAAGTTTATCCACAAGCAGGGAGCAGAGTCCACGCTGTGAATGGTGCCAGTGACAGACATCTTGGAACAAGGGCGCACCTCCTAATTTTCACCAAACAGTTCCACCAACTGGAGGCCAAGTATTTAAATGCATGAGCCTCAGGAGCAAGAAGGTACCTACTGTTTTCATTTTGTTAAATGGTCATACAGTCTAACTGAATCCTATGTATTTATGTCCATGCCAATAGACTAGAGTTGCTCTTAACTTTGGTCAGAGAAGCTTCTTCTTCTTCTTTTTTTTTGCAGTAGACAGTGGTTAGCATAGAGATTCAAAACTTGTCAAATTGCTTAGTAAAAGAAACTCTGAGTCCTCAGCTTGTTAGCCTCCCACCATCCCAAGAAGAGTGGGTGTAAAGGATGTTAAAAGTCAGAGAATGGGAAGAAAGCTGTGAAATGCTGACTTCTGCACATGACATAGCTGTTCCACACAACTGTGCTACCTGCAGAGGACAAGTACAAGATCAAGCCAATCAAGATTCCAGCATGCGATGTATGTCGGAGGGGCTCCAGAGGATCTATCCATGTTAGAGAAGCTCCTGGAAGTTGATGGATGTGAAGGGAAAGAGAGCCACTCTTCTTGAGAATGTGGACATGGATAGGTTGTCTATACCCCAGTGAAGAGTCATGTGTACATAGGGCAGCACTAAATGGACTTGGGTGCTATATTAGTAACAATGAATAAATAGGACATGAACCTGGGCAGGAATTGGAGTGGGTCATTGAGAGGGGCACTGAAGGAAGATTGTGGTAGATGGATATGATCAATATACACTGTATAAATGTCTAGAACTCTCAAAAAATATATTTAAAACATGTTTTCATCATCAAATATGACTATTTTTGCTTTTGCTTCTAGCTCAGAGTTTAAATTGAGCAGATAGAAATTTCACAATTCACTACTTACTGTTCATTGTCCAAACACTACTGACTTGGTCTTTCTCAGGCCTTTTTTATTTCTGCCTTTAGAACACTCAGTTTCTCTTCTTTGTATATAGTTGTCTGTACCTCCTGGATAAAACCTTCCCTGATTACACAGACAGTATAGCCGAATTCCATTTGTCAAGCTTCCATACTAATTAACTTTAGGTTGACAATAGTAATGAAGATCTAAAATCAGTTACTCTTTAAGAAAAAGCAAAACACACAGAGTTAGATCCATACACAGACACATATACCCAGACACACACAGAGAGACACAGTCACATATACACAGAGTCACACATAGACAGACACACCCACACCCACACCCACCCACCCACACACACACACATACACAGACATGCACAGAGACAGACACACACACAATAAAATATAATGGATCTTGGATATGCTGGGGCTGATCATATTTGTGACTTGTTATAACTGAGGAGTTCCAATTACCTCAATTATTCTCATATTTATATTCTTTGGGCAAATCTGAGTCCTAAGAAGCTCATAAAATTGTCCAGAGCCATTAAGAGAGTTCTTCTAGAAGAAAGGGCACAGTCTTGCTTATCTCTCATAATTTTTCTAAGTATCTGAAATATCCAAGTGTGCCTAGTATGGTATGGATCTTAAATACTCTCTAAAGGCCCATGTTAAAGGCTTAGTCCCCAATTTATGAAGAGCTGTTAAAGAAATTAAAAGATGGAGTCTGGTGGGAGTGTATTGGGAGTCCCCTTTCACTTCCTGAGCATAAAACTCCATTTTCAAAACACAGATTTACATATTTATCTATCACAATGTCTCTGCCGTGGAATTCTTCTTTGCCACAAGCAAAGCAACAGAGCCACTTGGGCATGGACTGATAAATGTCAACTCTGTTTCTTGGATAGAGCATCCACTCTGCCTCTCTGTCCCCTAAAGAACTTGTCATCTATTTGGAAGAACTGGCACCTTTTCCTTCTGCTACTCCTGATTCTAATTATGAGGCTTTAGCAGCACTGTGGGTCTAGCCTTTGATGTTGTCATCAATACAGCTGGCATCTCACGGAAACAGAACCAAGAAGGAACCAGGCTGTCAGTTGGCATGAGGCTGTGGGCTGTGAGGCTATGGGCTGTGCGACATTGTTTCTGGTGATACATAGGAGCTGGCTGCAGTGAGAAAGAAGATATACACAAGGAGAGATTCCTGGTGGCTTCAAGGCCTCTTCCAGCTATTCTGCAGAACAGCTGCATCAATGACCTTCTTACATCTATCTGGTTTATCTGTCTTTTCCTCAGCCCCAAGGTTGTTAAAGTTTTTTAATGTTTGACTGAATTGAATTTATGACACTTTTTAATGTTTGACTAAATTTTAATGCTTGACTGAATTAGATTTATGACACTTGAAGCTAAAAAATCCCCAGTAGATATAAGATTAATTTTCTAGATATTGTGTTAACAGCTGGTTGCTGAATTGTACCTACACACCTGTCCACTGTTTGGTCACTGTGCGCATTCCCTGGGGACAGTGTCTATCGTCACTCAGACCTGAGTCACACAAGCCCTTCCTTGGGCAGGAGCACATTCTGAACTGACCAGTCTCTCTTTTCCCAGATGCAGTGCAGCTCAGCTTACTACCCTTTGCACACACTCCTCAGTGTGGTAACATCCTTCTTCATTTGGACATATGAAACCTTTAAAACCATCTATTTTTGTACCTATCAACTCTGTCATTAAAGCTGACCACTTTCTGAGTGCATGTAGGGAAACATTAGGCTCCTCTTTTACATGGTAGACGTAGAAATATTGCCAGAGCACTGACACTCTTTTTTGTGGTCTATGTTCTGTGCTATTTTCTTCACAGATTTTCCTGTTCTCATGAAAATGTGTAGGAGCGTACATGGACTCGGTTTAGCATGACTGTAGTCATCATGCATCCTAATTGCCAGGATTGCCTCACAGTAACAACTGTAGTTAGCTTTTCCTTCTTAGTTTTTGTCTTTCATTTTCTTTGCCTATTGCTGTGATAAAATCTTTCCAAAGAGCAACCTTTTGTTTGCTGGCAGCTTATGGGTACAGTTCAGCATGTGGGGGATCAGGAAGGAGCTTTGAGGCTGCTGGTCACATGACACCCACAATTGAAAGCTGAAGGCTTGCACACTCACCTCCTTTGTGTTCAGTGTAGGAATTCATGCCTAGGGAAGGATGTTGTCAACCTTTTGGCTGGGTCTTCTCACATCAGTTAATACAACTAAGATACCACCCTCTACCTGAGATAACAACCTGAGTCTCTGGGAGATTTGTGTGGCCCTGGGGTCTGTGCATTACATATAGCAGCAAGTTAATTAAACAATTAACAAATTAATTATTGATAAATTAATAGTCACCTATGAAAACCAAACTTATATTACTGTTAGTTAAGATTTTTTAGAAATACAAAGATATATTTCAAATATAAAAATAATTTTCAAATATTTCAAAGACCTACAAAATATAACATATAAAATATTTAAAAAATTTAAACCTTTCTAGATAGTGAGACAAGTCTGCTCCTGACAACATAAATCTACTTCAATAAAATAATAGACATTAAAAATGCCATGTAAAGCTTACTTTTTTTACAACAAAGGTTAGCCATTAGACAAATAAACTGTTCTTCCCTCAACTGCCTGACAATATACTATGTAAACTAGTCATACAAGATCCATAAAAAATAATCTCTAAACTTTGACAAAACAAACCAAAATAATCCTTCAAATTTCTGCTTTGCACAAAAAAACTGTCAAGCATTCTACAAGACTCACACACAAAACAACTAACAAAGTATGCCAAAATAGACAAAACAGTCCTTCACTAGAAAATATGTCAAAGAGTCTAGGCCTATAAACTAAAGATAAATGCCCCAACATTACAAAAAAACTGTAAGTGACTGTCCAGGCAGCCAGATGTCATCTCTGTCATCTCTATATTTTAAAAATTGCTTACACTTCCTATTTACTTGGGTAATATTATATTTTTCTGTAGTCTTTGATTTAGTTAAAGATTAAATAGTTATAATTATAATTTTCCTTAATTATAATAAAAGATAAATTAAATATAAAACTTTAAACTCACAAAAATAAGATAGTTTTTTAAATTTTACTAAACACAAATAGACTAAAAATTATATATATGTATATATGTATATACATATATATATATATAACTTCACTATGTTAAAATTAAAGCTTTTCTTTTTGATTAGCCAAAAAAGGGAAAGTGGTGTGTGATGTCTTTGTGTATGCTGTGAATACCATTAGATAATAAAGGAATTGTTTTGGCCTATGGCAGTGCAGCTTAGAAGCAAGCAAAACAATCAAAGCATAGATACAGGGAAGGAGGGCAGTCAGGAGAGACACAATCCAGCCACCCAAAAAAACAAGCATAAAATACAGGTAAACCACAAGCCATGTGGCAAGTCAGATTAATATAAATATGTTAAGATGTGAGAGCTAGCTAGCAATAAGCCTGAGCCATAGGCCAAATAGCATGTAATTAATACAAGTGGCTGAGTCATTATTTGGGGGACCAAATAATGGGGCTGCAGGCAGATCCAAACCTTGGGCTAGGCCAGGAGAGATTCAATTAGACTGTGGGGCTAAACCAGGTCAAAAACTTATTTCTACATGGGCAGGCTTCTGTTGCTTGCTTTCCAGAACAGAGTGCCATATGGCTGTGCCCTCAGAGGCGTGGCAGATACCCCCACAACTGTGAGGAAAGAGAACCCTCCGTTTCATTTGTAAACTCTCAAATTCCTATTGTTTTATGCATTGTAAGCCAGATTGACTAGCCAAGCTCATCAGCCCTGCTTTTAGTTCTCAGACAACAGCAGGGATATCAAAACAATATTTGAATTTATTTTATCCAGTCTTTGGTTAGAGCAAAGGGATAATAATAATGTACTAAGTGCTTGCTTATATAATCTTACTTAAACCTTACAACCAGCCCACAAATAATTTCATTACTGTTTTAGTTATTGTTTTAGTTTTCCAACACTGTGGTTCAAAGGTACTCAGAATTTTTGTGGTTTAAACAAGAAATAATTAATCTTTCAAAAGTTCTAGAGGTCAGAAGTTCAAGGTCAAGTTATGGTAAGTGCTGCTTTCAGAGGCCCTAGAGGAAGACACGTTGTTACATTTCCCTCATTCGTTGGAGGCTGGGAATCCTTGTCATTTCTTGGGTCATAGAGCTATTGTAGCACAAATTCCAATTGTACTGAAAGAGACTGAGAGCCAGGCTGAAATACCAGAGAGAGAAAACACCACAGTCAAATCTCACCCAGCTATCTGCCAACTTCCTCAGCCTTGCTCCTGGTCGATTTTTCCTCTGCTGTTTTCCTAAGCCTGCCTTAAATACTCCTCTCAGCCAGCTGTATCCCATCCAGTTTAGGATTAAAGGTGGGGGCTACTCTATTTGGTAGTCAGCTTTGAACTCACAGAAACACAGAAAGTTCTCTGTCTCTGGAGTTACAAGATTAAGGGTGTAGGTCACCAACCCCATCTTTCCCTGTGCTGGGATGAAAGGTGTGTGCCTTTGAAGCCCAGCTGTTTGGCCTTGTACTCAAAGATCAAGAACTTCCTGAGCTATGTCTGCCTAGTTTTTGACTGTGTGTTGATCTCTTGATATTCCAGGTTTTACTAAATATGTAACATATCACCACAGCCTATCACTCCAGATTCTGTTTCTACCTTCGGATAGCCAGCTCCCCTCTGTCTCACTCTTCTCTGTATTATGTCTTCTCATAGGCCATTAGTGCTGGATTCAGAAAACTAGGTGTGGTTTTATCTGAACTTGTCTATTAACTTCATCTGCAAAGACATTATTCTAAAAATGCAATGTCACAAATCAGCAGTCGCCACTTTATAGGTGATGAAGCTGTGATCTCAAGCAATGAGGTCTTTACCCAGCTTTAGTTTAGAAAAGGCAGAAACAGGATTCAAGCCTGTTCTGTCCGGATCAGAGACTGCATGACTCCAGCCCAGGGGAGTGTCCTGGGCTAATGATCTCCCACCCATCCTGTACAATGATAGTTGTTGGCCTCTGTTCAGACAGCATGACTAGGAATCCTTCCATCACTAGATTAGCTCTATATCCACACGATTTTTTTAAACAGTCCAAGGTACCCATGAATTTCCTGTAAAAAGGCAATACTGAATAGAAATCCCAATCCCAATTGGTTGAGAAAGGCTTTGCCCATATGCCCTCAGAACTTCAGGGAGGTGGATTCCAGGAACCTTAAACCATGTCCCAAATGAAGAGTCATGTCAGACAGTGGGGTGCTTCCAGAGGTACAATCAGTAGTGGCCTCATTGATATTACTGTTCTGTCACCTGATTTGTATTTAAGTAACTATGAGGGAGTCTGCATTCCTGGAGCCACAGAACTACTGGGATTCTGTGTTTTCTTGAAGCAACAGTAATCCCAACTCTAGTTATTACCCAATGAGAAAGTCACACAGTGTGTGGCTAGCCTTCCTACCTGGAGCATTGATTGCCTCATGTCTTTGATTCCTTGCCCCCATCAAAACTTTATTGTAAAGAACTTGTGAATAAAAATTATGTTGTTATCTGTATATATAAATATACACATGTATATATAACATACTGAGTCCATTATCTTTATTCATATGACCATATGTCCTGTGCTGACCACGTGGTATTGGACTGGTTCTCCCACTCTGCAGGCATTGCTTACATTAGAGGTGGTACCACATGGGATTCCCCTGTCCATGTTAGCATGTTAACTGGTATTATCATCATGCTGATCTTCTTCCAGCAACTATATTGTTGAGAGTTTATGGGTTCAGCTTCTGTGTCAGGTATTGAAGACATATCTCATACAGACATTCTGGTTTTGTGACTCATATTTTTCCTATAACCTCTTCCATGATTTTCCCCTTAGCCTTAGGTATAGGGGGTAGTATTGTTGGGCTTGAGCATCCTAGAGGCACTTATTCTCTGAACTTTGGCTGTCTGTCTGTAGTTGTTTCTGTAGATGTCTGTAGATGACTCCGTAGTTGTTTTTGTCTATTGTTGTCCCCATCTATTGCAGAAAGAACCTTCTTTGATAAGAGCTGTATCTGTGAGCATAAGGTTAAATGTTTAGAATGAAGCTAGAATTTATAGCAGTTTAGGAAATGGTGGTAGAACGTCCCCTCAAGTCTTTACCTCTCTGGTCACAGGCACTTAGCTGGGATTACAGTACCAGAAACCACTTTCCTCTTGTTGAGTGGACTTTAATCCCAATCAGACAGATATTCTTACTCTTAAAATAAAGGTGCTATTACTGTACTGTCGAGAGTATGTTGCTGGTCCAGTTATTGTTAGTCAGTGACAGGACTGACTACCAATGACTTCTGCCTTGGCATTTTGCATAATATGGAAGGTGGAATGTTTTATTGTGTTCTTCGTCAGCCCCTTTGAGGTGACTGAAAAGAGAAACTGGATGAAGTAGGTTCACCTTGAACTCCCAGGTTATTCACTGTGCTCATGGAATTTGGGGATATTTTACAGTTTGAGGATGTTCCCTTTAGTGTCAGGGGACGTCAGAGATCCTCTAGGGCTCAAGGGAATTTTCCAGCTCTCTTGTCTGTGTGCTGGGTTATAGTTCAAATCAACTCCCAGTGCAGAGGTAAGGAGCTGAGGGCAAAGGCTAATGGTACCAAGGGTAGTGTTGAGGTCTTTGGACTGGTTGACAGATTATATGATCACATTCCCTTTTAGATCTGGAGGACCTTCATCTTCCCCTAAGCAGAACGGACACATTGTGCCTCTTTCACTACCGTAGGGGACAAGAGGCAACAGGCTCATGATCAGCAGATGCTGGCTACTCAGAGAGGTAGGAGTCTCCAAAACAGCCTGCCAAGGCTCTTGGAGAATACATTTAAAACAAAACAATAAAAAAATCTTAAATTCAGACAAATCATTGAAAGCTTTTGTAGTTTAAATGTCTTATGAGAGAAAACCCTTACTGAGGTGTCTCCTTGGTCCATTTAGGTTCCTAATGCAGTAGCTCTTAGAAACCCTCTCCTCTAAACAAATATGTTTTGAAGCCACAGACTGCCCCTCTTTACCATATTAAATTCACGGTCTCTTAACATCATCTGAGGCTAGTGGATGCCCTTCCTTCCCCAAAGAGCTCACACCTTTTATTTATTTGTTTGTTTGTTTGTTTATATTTTTACTGTGCTTCCTTCACTCGTGCTTTGAGTAACTCTGGCACTCATCAGGAATTAGGTATTGTGATTCTAACTTTTTATTCTTGAAGATAGGATCAGGTCTTTCTCAAGTCACAGACTTGTGACCTCACTGCCTGGTCCATGCTTATAGAATGTACAGAGTATAACAGTTAAAACTTTCTGAAATTCATGAAGGCTCTGTGGACATTTCCCCCTTTCTGCTTATTTAAAAAGGCTTCAAGGTATCCTGGTCCCACTTCTGATATCATGAGGAAACACTCCGACAAAACAGTTCAGGGAAGCGATGGTTTATTTGAGTTTACAGCTCTAAATTACACTCTATTACTGAAGGCAAGTCAAAGTGGTAATGTGAGGCAGCTAGTTACATCCATAGCTTCACATCTGACATATAGACAGTCCAGGATCCCCTGCTCAGGGAATAGCACAGTGCCCTAGATCGTTCCATACCAACTAATGCAATTAATACAATGCCCCAGTGACATTCCCACAGGCCAACCTGCTCTAGTCAATTCCTTGCTATTTAAGTAATGTTGCAATGTAAATAAATATTGTATAAGATAAATCTTTAACAAACTTTGAGGGAACATATAAAGAAATAGCAGGGCCTAAAGAATACTATTGCAGTGTAAATACTTGCAACCTAATTTTATAAATCCCCTACGTTTACTCATATGCTGGCATCAGTGGCCCTCTAGTGGCTCTGAGAGTGAAAGCATGAGTTGTGCTCAGAAAATCCTGAAGTCCTTGTGTGCCTCTGTGAAGAGACAAAAGAAATCAACACATCATCTTTGAGAAGATGAACAAGTCCAAAAGACCATTGGCCCAAATCCTATCCCCTCAACAAAGAAAGACAGGATTCAAATGAACAGAATCAGAAATGAATGAGGAAACATGACAAAGAAACACCAAGGAAATTTGTAACATTATAAAGGAATACTTTAAAATACCCAATGAAACTGGAAAACCTAAAAGAAAGGGATGAATTTCTAAATTCAACCAAATGACCAAATCAAACCAAGAAATCAGCAACCAAGACAGACCCATAACAAATGAGATGATGCTGGGCGAGATGGCACATACCCTTATTTCCAGCAGGCAGATCGTGTAGATCCAGGTCCAGTACAGCTGGGGCTACATAGAGGAACTCAGTCTCGAAACAAATGAACAAACAAACTCCAAACCAAAACAAATGAGGAGGTTGAAATAGTAATAAAAAGGTTCCTTTCTACCTAATGAAGTCCAGGACTAGATGAATTCATGTAATACACGTAATTAAATGAGAATTTTCCATCTGGCCTGACCATGTTCCCTCCACGAGTCATAGACCATCCAGCAAAACCTCCAGCATCAGGCATGAGAGGCCTCTTTTGAGCTGTTGGTCAGGGTTGTCCAAGGAACTCCCAGACATTGCCATCGCCTTTGGTTGCCCTCAGAGGTGGAAGGTAAGAATGTATTGATGAAGATACCATGCACTTTAGACTCAGAGGCTCCTAAGCTGGAATTTACCCAAAAGCCTCCTCCTTGAAGACTAACTTTGCTGGTACCAGAAGATGCTCTAGGCAAATTTCCAAGGGTGGGAAGAACCCAGAAGTCCCCAGTTATTGAGAGCTTTCTAGCAGGCTTACTGAACAAGTAAATCCAGGGTAACATTTGCTTAAGAAATTAGAATATAAGTAATCCACATTTGAATGTCAATGCTCTCTATTAAAAGCACATTATTAGGAAATTATAGATCAAGAATTCTGTTTAATACTTTATTAAATGAGGATGAGACTTGGTATTACAATATTTGTTTGACATTTGTGAGATCCTGGACTCATTTCTAGCACTGGAATAAAAACAAAACAAAATATATTACCACTAGTAGGTGTGTTGCAACCCAATATTACGGAAAATATTTTAAATGATGACATTAAATAGATGAGTGTAACGAACGATAATTCCTTTATTATTGGGAAGGAGAAACTTCAGACATTAAAGTAGTCCTTGTAAAGTAAAAGTATGAATTAACATCTAAGTATTTTTTGTAAAAGCATGGACTGCAGACAGATTTATAGTTAGAATTCTGCGACATTGACTCAGTATATATCAGCAGTGTTTCACTTTAGTTCCTAAATTCTTAGTTTTAATAATTCCAAATGGTCCATCTCAAGGTTTATAAAGGTGAAAATTTATAGGATCGCATATTATGTGCTTACAATATGTGAGAATGAAGACTGGAGTCTGGAGTCATTTAAACATCTCCAAGTGGGGGCTGGGAAGATTTCTTGGTAGGTAAAGTGATGACTGAAGCCTGAATTAGAACCCAGAACACATACAAAAACCTTGAGCATGGTTAATTTATGCTTGTAATACTAGCATAGGAAAGGCAAGCCAGCCAGTCTAACCTCATAGACAAGCCCTAGGTCAAGGAGAGATCTGTCTCATAAGAAAGGTGGTCAGTGTTCCAGAGGAATGGTGCCTGAAGTTATCCTTGGGCCGCAACTCACACCTGCACAAATATGTTCATATACACACACACACACAGGCACACACACACACTCCTAAGTGGGACCTTGTGGTCCATAATGAACTCCCCACCTCTGAGGTTTTGACACTTTACTACTATGAATCTGATTGTTTCTTCCCTTTCACCTACATCTTTGACCCATCACTTTCTAACCTCCACTGGGGTTCCTCCACAGTAAGCTTCAGGGAATTTGCCACTCTGTAATTTGGATGCTGAATATTTTCATAGGGTGAGTGCATCTTTGTAGTGGGGTTTTTAGTCTACTCACAGATGACCTATACCTATTATTATTCCAGTTTTTTACAGAATCCTGCTGTATTGTGAGTTTTGGTGATGATGCTCTTGAGAAAGGTCTCTTTCTATTTCATCCTGGTGTGTGTGTGTGTGTGTGTGTGTGTGTGTGTGTGTGTGTGTAATTTCCTTCTCCTTAGTCTGCTGCTATGGGAAGAGTCAGAGTTTTTGCTCAGTTTGTTTCACATCAAATAGTGTCCAGGCCACATAAACCCCAAGAATCTCTGACTGGTGGAGAAAAGTGAGAGTTTGCACAGCTTTGATTGCTCTGCCTGATAGTTCTAATGGCAGAAGCAAAGAGTAAAGCCAGCCACCCAGGAACGATCTATCCAGTTATGAGGGGCATTATTATTTTCTCTCACTGCTTTCTCTCTCTCCTTAAAACATTTATGAGGTTTCAGCTATAACCAGGAGGCAGAGGAGCAGTGCCTTCAATCTCCCCTGGTTTTTGCCATAAAACAGCAGAATAGAAGACAGCTCTGCCCCCTTTCTTCCTGAGAATTCATATTTTTCATTAAGGGGCGATGTGGTAAGTGGTGCTAAAGGCAGGATATAGAAGAAATATCTCTTGGTGGGTGGGGAACAGAAAAGGGTCTAGGAATAAACCTAAAGCAATCACTTTGTCTCAATAGCCAAGGGATAGTAATGACCTCAAATGGGTTGAGATCAGACCTGTGGAGCTGCTCAAAGGATTGTGCTCAGCTAACCCTAACCAACCTTGCACAAGCTGGGCGTCCTGGTTGAAATTCTTCTTCCTGTCCACATGCTGCCCCTACATATTCTTTCACGATGGTTTTATTTTATTTTTTATGGTGGAAAAAGTATATTTAGAATTAGCCAGCTGGACTGAGTATAGATGATCCCAATTTTGTTGGTAACATCCAGAGCATCATAATCAGGAGCCAATCGAACATATGTCTTCTTTTCTCCATCAGGCCTTATGAGGGTGTTGACTTTGGTCACATCTATGTCATAGAGTTTCTTCACAGCCTGTTTGATCTGGTGCTTGTTGGCCTTGACATCCACAATGAACACAAGTGTGTTGTTGTCTTCTGTCTTCTTCATGGCTGACTCAGTGGTCAGGGGGAACTTGATGATGGCATAGTGGTCCAGCTTGTTTCTCCTGGTCGAGCTCTTTCGAGGGTATTTGGACTGCCTCCTGAGTCTAAGGGTCTTGGGCCACCAGAAGGTGGGTGACGTGAGAATCTTCTTTTTCTTGTGGCTGTGGACACCTTTCAGCACTGCCTTCTTGGCTTTCAAGGCCTTCGCTTTGGCTTTGGCTTTGGGAGGGGCAGGAGCTTCCTTTTTCACTTTCGGCACCATCTTGGTGAAAAGCTCTTGATGGTTTTTAATGACTTCCCCAAACCTCAGAAAGATCATGTTACAGCTATTTAGTTGTCCCATAGAAGGATCACACACATCTCCCTCATTGCCTACCATACCTAGGTTCCCATAAACTGGAAGTAGACTGCATCACAGCACCTGGGTCCTCCCAGAGTTTTGTCACATACTTGGGAAAGGCAAACTACCTCTGTTGTACCAACATGAACATGTCTGGTAAGGGAAAAGGCAGACCCTGAGCATTTCACCTTTCTGAGTTGCTGGATCTCTTAATTGGTGTTACACCTGTGCATACTTATTTTTATAATTTAGTGTTATATAAAGTATAATTAAGCTTATAAATGGTCTCAGTTTTTAGAAGAACCTAAGACGGGATCTCTGGTGAAGAGTGGAATCCTTCCAAGATGTAGATTGCTATCAACACTTTCACATTTCTTCAGAGATCAGTAAGTAAAATAGTAAATAAGATTAAACAGATTGCCCTTTCTAAGCTCACCAGCTGTTCACATCCCAGCACTGGGATTTTCTCGGGCTTGTCAAGTTAAGACTCAAGAATCACTTGCTTCAAGATAGGTGTTAAAGAGTGATGTAGCCAGCTGGAAACGATTTTGCAAGCTCCATCCCTAACCCAGAAGCTATCTCCACTTGACACCTAGTTGCAAAGGAAAAGAAATAGTTTTTTTTTCCAACTGAGTAAACAAGCCACATTTTGGGTGGGGTGCAGAGAAACTCTGGAGCTTCCTGAGGTCAGAAGAGCAGGGAGAGAGGTCCAGGGTGAATGACTTGGGAAATTGGGAAGTATTCATTCTTCCTACGGCTGTCCTCTGCCAGCCAGGGCCTTGCACCTAATATCCATAGCCTCAACTTTAATTTTTAAGTTAAGATTTGATACCTCAAATACTGTGGATTTCATACACAATGGTGGATGATAAGAAATGTGGAACTTATTAAAAGAATGAGAAGTATTATTATAACTTTGAAGACATATTTAAAAATGAAAAAAGCATTGGAGGAAATAACAAACTTTAAAATTAAAATATTTAAGCTAGTTTAAATTGTAATTGCAATAGTAAGTCATTTAAATCAGTTTTATTGCAGTTAATTTTAGTTAGCACTGTGGTCTTAAGAAATATTTCCTCTAGTTTAATCAGAAAAAGTGGCCTCCTAAGGCCAGCAGAGGCATAGATGTTGCAAAGCATTATAAGGTGTCTGTCTCTGCTTCTTAGAGCCATCAGCCTTTGCTAGGAGCTATGACGGGGACAGTGAAGGACACATGCCCATGCCCTCCTCTTAGGCTTGTAGTTTCTTCCAGGGACCATTTAAGAGGCAGACAGGCCTGGCCATCCCCCTTCCAGCACTCCATCTTTATTGACAGTCCCTGGATTATCCCTTAAATAAACTAGGGCTTGCTCACAGTCTTTTGACAAAAACAGCAAGGTGTGCCTCTACTGGCAGACTTGAGTTTGGACAATGCCTCGGCCCTCTGTTGTTGCTGTGTGAACCTGGTGTTTCCATGATCTTGTGCACACGAATAGCAAAGCATCAAGGGCTTTATCTGACAGTGAAGCCAAGGAACAGAGCAGGGCCTGGCATAATTGGCAGTGTCTGCTGTGCAAGCATGGAGGACTAAGTGCAGTGCTCCAGCCCTCAGGTCAAAATCTGGGCAAGGCAGTGTGTGCCTGTAATACCAGTGCTTAGGACGTGGAGACATGAGGCTACCAGAGCTTGCTGCCCTGCTAGTCTTGACAAACTGCTGAGTTCCAAGTTCAGTAAGAGTCTGTCTTAAAAAACAATGTGGCAAGTGATAGAGCAAGGCATCTATATTGACCTCTGATCTTCAGACACATGTACACACACATAGATGTATATATACCACACACACAAGTACAGAGTGAATATATTGCAAGGGAAAAACCAGCCTGAGAAGAATTTGCTCAAGAGAGTCCTAGGTTTCTTTTCAAGGCTCTTGGTGGGTCCAGGAGGAGTCAGTGTTGGTTGCTAGGGGCAAGCGTGTGTAGTTTATTGTTGTGGTTGAAAGGCTTGAGTTCTGTAAACTCTTGTTTATTTCACATGTAATTTCCCTTGGTGTATCTGATTTTAATCATGTGTATGCCCAATCATGCATACATATAAGATACTAAAAAAGATTTTTCCCCTGAAGGTTTATGGTGATATATTTTATATTTAATAAAATCAGTCTGGAATAGAGGACAGAGCCATTTCTCCACCCTTTTGTTTGTTTGTTTGTTTTGTTTTTTCTATATATTGTATATAACTATTATTTTAAAAAGGTAGAAAAAAGAGGATACAGATATGATAAGATATAAGGGTAGATTATTGAATCTACTTTTAAGAAGCCATTACTAGTTTTAAATATTTTACATTGGATTGAATTTTTTGAATATTGTATACAAATTGTGTATATTGATACAAAGTTGGAATTAATTTTGTTACAGTGTGTATATGCCTATGCTTTTTCAAGGTATTGTTGTGATACAGCTCATCTAACAGTGTAATACAAATTGCTAGTCCTTGAAAGTTACTATTACCAACTAATTAGTATATAAAGAAATTTAAGTTAGTAGTTAAACATTATAGTCAAACTTATAGTCATATTAGATATGTTTTAAAGGTCAAACATATATTTTAGATGGACAGGTCTTCTTTAAATACTTCAGAGATTTACAGAATATGACATGATATTTTAAAAACATAGGTTCTCATTATTTTTGTGAGAATGAGACATCTGCTCCTGGCAGCACCAGGCTACTTCAGAGAAGATAATGGGCACCAAAGAAACTTAATTTGGAGTTGACCCTCTTTGTGGCAAAAGTTAGCTACTGAGCAAGAAACTGCTCTTGCCTTGACTGCTGGTCGATAGTATGATGTTAAAAATGGATAAACAAGACACACACACACACACACACACAAATAACTGCCTAACTTTGCCAGGACAAGGTAGGAAGGTCTTTAAGAATATCTTGCTTCACAGAGAAGTCTGTCAGATATGCTAGGCCTGTAGGTCAAAGACTGATACTTCAACACAGCAGAGCAACCTTGGGTGACTGTCCAGGAAGCCAGCTGTTTTATTTTTGACATTTTTTGGAAGCTGCTTGCTTGCAAATTCCATTTACTTAGTTAATATTTCCTTCTTGAGTCTCTGAAGGACTTGAAGGTGAGATAGTTATAGTTTTCTAGTGACAGTTTGAGAAAAGAAACTCTCGGAGGCTTATATGTATAAGTTTGAGAAACATCAAAAGATAGTTTTTAGTTAATAATACAAGGTAGATAGAAAGTGAATTAGGTACAATCCTTTGGACTCACCAAAATAAGATAAATAATGGAATATTTTCTTTGAATTTGTCAATTGCTGCTGGACTGAACATTACTCATATAATTTTTGCTTGTAAATATTGTATACAATTATTGTATCCATTGTGTACAGTTTTTAATGCTAATTACAACCTTTTTTATTTTTTACAAAAGGCAATATGTAATGGTATATTTTATATTTAATAAAAGTTCACTTAGAGAACATAGTTTACCTTACTGTCCATCAAAGCTAAACCAGTCCAGACTAAAAGGACACACTACTTCCAGTCCCAGGACGTATTTGACTATAACAAGTGAGTTATGTATATACTACATAGGCTTGCTATGTAGCTATTAGGGGTGGACTAGCCAGTTAGTGTGCATCGTTCAATGCAGACGAGGTTCCCTGGCTGCTAAGTGAACTACCTCACTCTGTTCTGAGGTCTTATAAGATGAATGGCTCTGTGAAGTCTCATACTCAGGTGTTTAAACAAAGGTGGGACCCCTTGACATAAGTTCTATGATGGAAAAGCCGTCCTCGTTAGGTCAAGTGGGATTGAAGAAAGCAGATGGAAGAGGAAGGCCTAGAGTGGGCTAGGAAGGTGGAACATGAAAATGAAGCCCCCTGACAAAGAGGAAGTTCCCAGTGTCACAGTAACACTGCACCCCTGTCTTGTGGTATCATGGCATTATGAGTGTTCCCGGAGGCTTCTTCTTGGGCAATGGGTGGACAAAGTGAGGAGATCTATATGAGTGAAAAGCAGTGATGAATGGAAGTCAATAGACCGAGACCGTAGTATGAGTTTGCTCTGCATAGGAATGATGCTATAGAGAGCACCACATTCAGTCCCTGCCTTCTAACTCTTTGGTCTTTTCATCACTCTTCACCATCTGTCCTCCAAAGCCAAAGAACATTCATGTGCAAGTGGGAAATCTTCCTCTAGTGAGGCGGAACTGACAGCAGGCTGTAAATATTTTATGCTTTCCAGGATCATTTTCTTTCATGGTATTAAGAATTCATGCCAACATTTCACAATAGATCATCCAAGTAATGGTTTGTGTCGTGAACCATTTACCTTGGAGAAGGATGAGAGGATCTTAGTTCAGAGCAGAGACTTCAAACAGCATCTACAACATTTAAATAAGTATAATGAACTCAAAGAAAATTGCAGATGTCCCTGAAAGGCTATTTTCTGTAATAAGCTCTTTATAGAAAAGTTGTAAGAACCATGAGAGAGTTCTTTCTCTAGTAACTTCTGAAAATGTGCTCTCTTATCATCCATGACCCCATCTCACCTGTCAACGTTCTTCTCCTAGAAACTAGGACACTCCTGGTTTTAGTAGCTAATTCATGACTCTTTCATGCCTCCAAAGTCCAATAGTGCAGTCTGAACTTCTAACCATCAGGACATGAATCTATGTGGAGACTATGCCTTCAAAGGTAGTTAATGTAAAACAAAACCATTATTGTGGATTTTGATTCGGTATGTTTGACGTTCCTACAAGAAGTCATGTGAGGACACAGTGAGCACTTGGCTGTGTATAAGCCAGGGAGAGAAGCCTTAGAGGGAATTGATCCTACCCACACCTTGATCTGACCGTAGTCTTCAAGCCTCTAATGTGTCAGCCTCTGCTATTCTATTATAGCAGCCCTGGCCAACTACAAAACACACCTATATGATTACATTCCAGTCACCAGGACCAGGGAACTAAGACAGCTCCCTCCAATTTCACTCATGGTCCCTGTATTTATGTCAAAATAAAACAACCCCACTCAGAATCGGGTTTTACATTTGGAAGTCATATCTCTACCACTTCTTTCCCAGTCTTATTTTCCTCTGACTATTAGGACCTTGATACTTCTCACCACAGGACAGTTATTTCACAGAATGTTTCTTCATCAGGGCCTTGTGTGCTAGCATGCATCATTGGCAAGCATTTCACAAATGTGGTGCTAGGTTCTGTCATGGTCAATTTGTCTCTTTACTGACACCTGCTCTGGACCTGCCAGGTAGTCTGCCAGGCCTGACTCGGCTGAAGGTGACTTTCCCCTTTCACTTTAGTAAGTGCCAATTCTGCGGGCAGTGCCTGGGGCCTATATAAATGCCCCTGTCTTTACTGGCCTCCCCATCTCTTCATTCTCTCTGTATTTCGCCAAGGAATCAGGGCTTTGGCTAGGCCAGCGGCTTGTAGTCTGCTGCTGTCACTTTTTCTTGTGCATGGTGTCCAAGATTTGGCTCTTTCTTGAGCTGTTTCTTGTGTTTTGACATAAGATATTCTCAGCTCTTCTCGAACCTTGTCTGCCCCAGTCCAAGAATTACTCATTTCTCCAGGCAACCTGGACATATATTCTTTGATAGTAATATCTCTAAAGCTATTTGTATGAGTTAACAGCTATGAGATTTCATTAATATTTCCAATTCTAACTCAGAAATCTAGGGTCAAGCTTTACCCTTTTCAAATTTACAGCTCTCTGATAACAAGAGGAGTAGACTCTCCTATTTCTCACAGACTTAATTATTCTATCACTCTCCCCAGGTTTAGTCAGTGTTCCCACAGCCCTTCATGGATCCCCTCTTCAGCCACTTGAACTTCAGCACATTTTCCCGCAGTCACTTTTGAGTAAAGTACTCCCTCCTGTCTGCCCAGCCAATAATAACACATCCTGTTGTGGTGGAAATATTTTCTGTATGCTGAAAAGAAAGGAACTGGTTTGGCCTATGTGGAACGCTGTAGAAGTGGGTGAAGGATCAGAGGACAGGCAGGTATGAGAAAGGCGAAGTTAGTCAGTCTCCATCCGACTCCCGAAGAAGAATCATGTAAGGAATCCAGGTGAGCCTCGGGCTGGGCCATGTGGCAGGTAGATTAGTAGAAATGGGTTGATTTAAAATGAAAGAGATAGCTAGTAATGTGCATGAGACATGGGCCAAACAGTATGAAGTCAATATAAGCATTTGATTCATTTCTTTGGGGGGAAAAAGCTGCTGAGGACCAGGTTTCAAACCTCCAGGCCCAAACGGGCCTGGGAAACCTTCTACAACATCCTGTTACATTCATCTATGCTGTGGAACATTTGTTTAATAAGGCAAAGATGTGTTGCATCCTTTTATGTTGCATTTAACTCCGTGAAGCTGTGTTGCTTTCCCTGTCTATAAGAGCTGATTGGCCTAAAACAGAGCTTTACAGCCTATTAATATCTATGCAGAAGAGAGAAGGTCAGGCTGGCATGCAGACAGAATAAACAGAGAAAGAAGAGAAGTCGGAGAGAAGAGAAAAGGAGAGGGTACCAGGGGCCAGCCCCCCAGCCATGGAGTAAGGAATGAAAAGCATACAGAATGGAGAAAAGAAAAAGCCTAGAGGCAAATGGTAGATGGAATAATTCAAGAAAAGCTGGCTAGAAATAAGCAAAGTTAAAGCTGATTCATAAGTAAGAATAAGTCTCCGTGTATTTATTTATTTGGGAGCTGGGTGGCAGGCACTCAAAAGCAGAGAGAATAAAAATTAAAAAAAAAAAAAAACCACACAACAACAACATCTTGCTTGGGTTTTACTGCCCCAAAGTCTCTTCGCTCCTTCAGCAAGGGTCTTCTCATCTTTGTAGGCTCCTGTCCCCGTACTCGCAACATCTTCATTTGAGCGCATCCCAGTCAGGGACACCCTTCTCTGAGCCACCCCAGTTCACTTTCTCTTTCTAATTTAGGGGGATGCCTACCTTGTTTGGTCAAAATATTAGCTTTTTTTTCTTTTTGTTAATTTGACTCTTTAATAACAGAACCAAACTTTCTTGAATAAGAATTGTGTGATGTCACATAAAATTTTACCTTGTCATATCTCAATCAAAATAGGGGCTGTGGGAGTATAGTTAGTGGATTGAGTCTTTTTCTTAGCATGTGTAAGCTTTTAGTCTTGATCACTAGCACCACAAACAACAAATAAACAAAAAATCTTATAATGTCAACAATACAAGACTCAACCAAAACAACCCAGAAGTATCTGAAGTCTATTTATCAATTTATTAAAGGGTGAAATAGAAAGACAAACTCAATACTATAGAACAATATAGACTCCAGTGCAGATCCTGCTGATCCAGCTGCAGTTCTGCTCAAGGGTAATGGAGACCAGTTTGCAAGCCACTTTCCACTGCTTGATCCAGGCTTGACCATCCAAGAGAGGGCAGGACTCCTTTCTTCTCCTCTTAAGTGGTCATGTACACAGGCAAGGCCACCTCTTAGGTCTTGGTACCCCAAAGCTATTGGCTGAACAAAATAAATTTCTACAAGTCTCCATGAGTGTGGTTCCCTAATGGCCTATAGGCATGTCCCTCTCATTCTTTTCCTGAGATTTGTGAAGCAAAAATCTTTGTTTCCAGTTCATGCCTGTTGGAGATTCATGCGTGTTTCTGCTTTATTCTTAAGTTTCTTGGGGCCACCATAGGTGGCTTAAAGCTGGGGAGAATTTACTCTCTTAGTTTTGAAGTTCAGAAGTTCAAAGCCTTAGCAGGGCTTTGTTGCCCATGAAGACTTCTGTTGGCTACATCTCTCCAGTCTCTCCTCCATCTTTATATGGCCTCATTAAAAACTTAATTGTTATCTTCTTTTATGTGTATAGATGTTTTGCCTTCAGGTATGACTGTGAACCTCTTGCATGTCTGGTGCCTATGGAGGCTAGAAGAAGGCATCAGATCCCCTGGAGTGGAAGCCACAAATGGTTTGATCTATCACATTGGTAGTGGGAACAGAGTCAAGGTCTTCTGGAACAACAGCCAGCACTTTTGACCATTATTTCATGGATTCTATTTAGTATTATAATAAAAATCTGGAGCCAGATATTGGAGAAAAGCTGAAATATCAGAGACAGAGAAACAAAATACATCCACTTCTTACCCAGCCAACTCCTCAGACCTGTTCTCATGAATCCTCTGACCCCAAACTACTCCATCCTCTGCCAAAAAAGGAAGTCAGGTGAAGGGAAGAATCCCTGCTTCCTCTTGCCTTATCTTTCTTTCTCCACCCAGCTATCTTATTTCCTGATTCAACTTTTCTAGTGCTAGGGTTAAAGGAATGTGCCTTTCTGCCTGTTAGGCCTTGAACAAACAAAGATCACTGCCTCCCAAGTGCTGGGATTAAGGCATGGATCAGCATTCCCTGACTTTTATAGCTTGGCTCTATGGGTGCTCTGTCCTCTGATATTCCAGAGTATTTTTTTTTATTAAATATACAATATATCACCACAGACCACTAAGAAATCTCTCAAGTCCTTCGCTGGCCTTCCTTTATCTGTGTTCTAATTTATCTCTTAAAAATAGTGTCACTGGTGTAGAGCCATGGAATTCAGTATGATCTCATCCCCGGTCTTATTTTAATTACAGACCCTATTGACACTTAAGCCCACTTTCTCCTGTCCCTATGGATGTGGACATTGAGGGCACTGTTCAAATAGCCATAGCACCTACGGAGGCCTCTCTATTGCTTTATCACATCACTGTCCACTGTTGATCAGGGTGGCAGCCAACAGTGTGCACCCCCCTTGCTGCTGTTTGCTTTTACTCTTTTGACTCTTTTATGGGCCTGTCACCCAGATCCCAAATAAACCACACACGAAGGCTTACTCTTAATTATAGAGGCCTAGTCTCAGCTTGGCTTGTTTCTTGACAACTTTTTTTTTTTTTAATTTTCTTTTTTTTTCCTTTATTTATTTTGTATTTATCAAAAAAACAGTAAAATGAATTTAAAATGCTGATAAGTTAACAATAACTATAAAGAAGATAAAAATCATAAGCATGACTTATCAAGGGTGATAATGCAAATAAGATTGCTACACATAAAATTACTTTGTGTTCAGCTTTCCCTCTGAATTTTTTCTTTTCCATCCCTGTATATCCTTATTCAAGGTCCCTTCCCCCTCCCACCACATCCAGTCATTTTTTCTTCTCTGCAACTCCCCATCTCCTCCCTGGGCAGGCAGCAGACAGTCCTATGGTCCCACTGACCCAATAATGCTTGGATCAGTCTTCACTCTCGGCCAAATCCAGTTTTGTCCCCCCTCCCTCAAGAGTGAGTCAGGTGTTCCTATAGTTGGAGTGGGGTCTGAAGGGTGAGTCCAGGGTTCTTGACAGCTTTTGAAAATTTAAATAATCCCATCTATTTTTTTGACTCTGGACTTTTTCTTTTCTTACTTCTGTAATCTTATTTTCACTCTTACTTTGTGGCTGGGCGGCTGGCCCCAAGAGTCCTCCTTCTTCTCTCCCCCCTTTTTTTCTCTCAGATTTCTCATTTCTTTTATTTATCTTCTCTGGCTGACAGTCCCACCTCTTCCCTCTCTGGCCTTGCTATTGGCTGTTCAGCTCTTTATTAGACCATCAGGTGTTTTAGACAGGCAAAGGAGTTAAACAAAGTTACACAGAGTTAAACATAAACAAAAGGAACAGACCTTAAAATAATGTTCCACTTCAGCCCCTCATCCCTTGCCCACGATGGAACTGCTCTGCTCTGCCATTCCCTTCCTCGCACCATGAACTGAAGCATTGAGAACCATGAACCAAACTACACCTTCCCTTCTCTCAGGTTCTGTGAATGTGATGGAAACTCAGCCAACACAGCACCCTAAGACTCTTGGTGTTCTGGACAATCAGTATTTCTTAGAAGAAAGAAGGAGTCCAGTGGGTGTGGAAGGTGAATAGGAGGCTATGAAGGAGAAATCACCTAAATACATAATACACATGTACAAAATGTGAAAAAATTTAAAAGTAAATAATTTAAAAGGGGAAAATTTTTCTCAGAAGACTTCTCTACCTAAAGAAGAATGTAGGTCACTTAATGACTGAAGCTTACTTTCAAGATTTTTATTTGGTTTTACTTAGTGTGTGTGTGTGTGTTTGTGTGTGAGGCATAAATGTGTGTGTGTGAGTGCTTGTGGAAGCCAGAGGAGGATGTCAGAGCCTCTGGAGTGCGAGCTACAGGTGGTTCTGAGCCACACTATGTGGGTTATGGGAATGAAACGTGGGTTCTTTACAGGAACAGCGCATGCTGCATGCTCCTAACTGCTGAGCCATCTCTTCAGCCCCATAGTGGATCCTTTGAAGTTGATGCTGCTATGCGGAGACAAAAAGCATAGGAAGCACCTCCTTCCTCTCTTTGACCCAGCAGCCCTCTGTCCTCCAATGCTACCGCTGGAAGCCAAGTACTCATGAGTCAGTAATCACAGAGCCAGGACAGAAGTGCTTTGAGAAAAATCTTAGTAATAAATAAGGGCAATGGAACAGGGAAATAATCATAACAGAAAACACCTACATACAGAGCACAGTGGATGAGTAAAGACTCTTGTACAAAAAGGAAACATTTCTCCTCTCCAGTGACAAATTCAGAACCTAACTTTAAAATGCTGCTAAATTCTATGTCACATTTTTTTAAAAGGCATGCGAAGTAGATTTAACACCTTGAAGGTAGTTCTGCTCAATAGAATCTGAGCAAGGCATCTGGATGGCATATTAAAGTGCTTTAGAGCCAAGAATCTATTTCCTTTTTGCTCTCTAAATTATTTCAACCAAAAGACAGAATCTAATTAAGCTAAATCCTTTAAGCACATTAAACAATTCAATCTTCCTTCTTGTTCTGAAAGTTTGCCCAGATTTGAAGACTGGTCTCCTGTGAGTTGTAATGAACAGTTAGTTTCTATGAATACTTCTTCATAATGCTGTAATTTCCATAAAGAATTAAAAAGGCATTTCCAAAATCCATTTCAGGTAGGCAGAAAAAAAAATCACATGTGGGATTTTTCTCTGGCGCTGGTGTCAAGAACACTTCATAGAGAAGCCTGTCAAACCATTCAGGTGCAGAGAGACGCAAATTATACTTCAAATAAGAAACTTGGTGCCCATTAACTTTAGGAGTTGGGCAGCTGGGCTGTTTTATGCTGATTTACTGCTTCTAACCCAGACTATGTCTGGCCAGCCATGTCATCCTGTAGTGTACAATATTCCAGGAGTATCATCATCTCTGGTTTTATGGCAGGAAATGAGCTATACTGTGACTGTCAAGATTTGGAAGGTGGCCCTCCTAAATTTTCTACTCAGTTACACACTTTTAAAAGTCCTTACGCTTTTGTTAAGATTATTTGGGGATGGTCTTACTCCATCAGAACTCATGCTGTTATGGTTTAGATGCAATATTTCCTCCAAAGGCTCATGGGTTTGCTTGGACATTTGTTCCAGCTGTTGCTGGGGAGGTTGTGGGCCTGGCTGGAAGAAGAGGCCACTTTGGCATAGATTTTCGGTTTTCCTGTCTTCTCTCTTGTCCTGACCTTTCTTCCCTCTTCTCTTTCCCCACTTTCTCACCTCTCCCTTCCTCTCTCCTCGGCTTGAGTATTTCTTCTTTCTCTTTTCCTCTCTTCCTTCCTGTCCTTCCAAATTGTGAGGAGGTGAGACACCCCTGCCACATTCTCCTGCTGCCTTGGATCCATCTGTGTCTGTGAGTTCCCTGCAACAATGCACATACGTTCCCTTAAACCATCGGCCAAAATAGGTTCTTCCCTAAGCTGCTTTGACAGGTACTCCCTCACAGTTTCCAGAAAAACAGCTAATACACATTCTCTCTACATTTCAACTCTGAGAACACTATCGGTGTTTTGGCCTGGAGCACAGAACTGCTCAGCTGGAGAAAGGAGAGTCTGAAATTCTTAGCTTCATCTTTGTGTACATTTCCCTTTGGGCATCTAAGGAGCCTGGTAAAAACTGGATTAAGGACATCTTTCTTAGCTCTCACTAAGGAGAATCAAATAATTTGTCTCTTCAGCAGATTAAATGTGTCAGTTTTTATTAAATTACTGCAGGTGTGTGGCAGATCCACAGGTGGTGATGGATCCCTGAGCTATGGAGCTGAGGAGGAAAATGTTTGAATTTGCACAGTTTTACAGAAATCTTTTTGGTGCAACCTTAAGCTGCAGAGTTCAGACATGACTCTCACCAGGTGTCTATTAGACCTCAGTCAGAACACAGCCCATTTTCAGGATGGAAACACACTGCAGGAAAGAACATGGGAACAATGGGTGTTGAACTATCTGTAAAAGCATTATTTTGCTCAATGCCCCCACCTCATCATCCACCTTACTTGGAAACCCCATTGCAGAACATAGATTCTCCTATCTGGGTTGAAACAGTTGCCCTTCCCAAAACACACGACTGCACACTCATATCTATGAAGTATCTCTGCAATGTAACTAAAAGTTTACATAGGGTCATCATGTTTCCTATGTGTAGACCCTAAATCCAATGACAGGTGTTATTACAAGGGCAGAAGGACCTAGATATGGAGGCCAAGGGCCCCATGAGGCAGTTATAGCTTGGAGTCACCAAGAGGTTAGTGGAGGTAGGAAGGATTCCTCCCAAGTACCTTGAGGGGTATTGCCATGCAGGTACATAAAGGCCTTGTCCTGGTCTCCAGAGCATGGTATAATGCCTCTCTGTTGTTATAGGCCAGCTGGTGGACATTTATTTTAGCAGCTTCTGAGGATAAATATGGATGCAGCTCTAGGCCTCCTGAAGCCCAAATTAAGAGGCCTTTAAGTGATTCTGATGGGCAAGCTGGCTGGGAGACTGAGTAAATGGTGTGGTTCAGAGGTTTGTGACACCTGATTCATACTAAGAAACCTTAAGGCTACAGGACTATGGATGCCCAGGGTTCCCCTCCAGAGTCCTGATGAGGTGACCTTGGTAACCAGTCTTAATGACAAGAAGATCTGTTTGAGGGATCTGCTTGTCACCTAGGCAGAGAGTCTGAAGCTTTCAGTCTTATCCTTGGTCTCCAGGCTCTGCTCAAACGATTCGCCTCTCAGTCCTGCCTGTCCCTTTTCCTGTCACCATTTTCTGGCTGAAGCTGGAGCATTATTCAAAGAACACAAAGGTTCTTGAAGACTATGTGCTGCATTTTAACTGTTTGCATGTGTGTGCTCCCTTGACCCCAGCTCACACCTTGTGTTTTTTCTCTTGTCCTTTCAGCCACTTCTCCAGTGCCCAGAGCAAACAACGCTGTGTTCTCTGTCACTTTAAATGCTTGCTTCGCTGTCCCCTATAGCAGCATCCCTTTTCTGTGACTATTATTTTTTTTTTTGTTTTACTTCTTATTTTCATCAGCTCAGGTATGACATCATATTTGGGTGTCTTTGTTTTTTCTTTGTTCCCTGAATTTGAGGCCTAATGTTTTTCACCAAATTTGAAGTTCTTCTTGGCCACAGTGTCTTCAAGTAGTTTTTCCCTGAATTTTTGTCTGTTCCCCAGGTCTCTACAGTTTTGTATTTAAACTATCAGTCTTGTATGTAGTTGGACATTCCTTTGGGCTCCCAGCTCATAAATAATGACACAGAGATGTATTAATTATGCAATTTTGACCTTTCTTTACTCACTAGCTCTTATAACTTAAATTAACCTATAGATTTTTATTAATTTATGTCCTACCAAGTGAATTTTACCTCTCACCTGTTCTCTGTGCCTGACTCATTTGGGGTTCCCATGATGTCTCCTCATGGCTCAATTATCTCCTCCTCTTCCTTTTTCTCCCTGGAAATCTCAACTATACCTCCTGCCTAGCTATTGTTCAGTATTTTATTCCCTCAATCACAGAAAATACAGCTTCACACAGTGTACAAATACCCAGTATCACAGTCCTATGGTCTGTGCCTCCATTGCTGACCCTCTGAGTATGGAGTTTGCTGGTGAATTCTGGGAGTTTGGGTAGTGGTGGCATCTTGATTTCCATATTGAAGTTCACAGTTTGATGTTCTATACCTGGTCTTTTTCTGTTACCAACTTCCCAGTCATCTGACACCATCTGTCCAGATGTCAAATTGGACACATTAAGAAAGCATGTCCCAAGTGGTCTTGCTAGTGATTATTTCTTGAGGGAGGAAGAAATATATGTATCCTCACTCTGGGTATGAGTTGTGGGGAAAGAAGGTATATGATCAAATAAATTTGGGATAATTTTCCTTCTAAGTCCCCCAGATCCTGACATATATAAACTGCTGTAAAATAATACTTAGGAACCCTGCCATTGAGAAGTCATTATAACTTCAGAGTTAAAACATATTATCCAACATTTAAAAAGATTATTTAACCATAAAATATTTTTTTAAAATTAGAATCTAATAAAGTCCATAAAACAAAATTTGGGAAATGTCACCATATAACTATCTTTGGCTAAATGATTTTTTAAGCCTCATAAACTTTTTTTCTTAAAAGTTCTCAGAACTGATTGTGCCCAAATCTCCCCATTTCTCCATTTTTCTCCCAGGATGACTGCATCATCCCTGATCAGAACTCTTGCCTTTGTCTCCTCTTCAGACTACACTTCAATGACAGAAAAACCTCTGACACGAGGTACCTTTCTACCATAAAAACTGCTGCTGGCTGTCTGCCACACAGTGAAAGGAAATCCAACCTCCGCAGCACAAAGATGGATGGCTTTAAAATCAGAAGCCCGCATTACTTTTGGTTAAGTGTTGGCCTCAGGAAGCTGCGGCTTAGTTGGCGTCTCCTAAGACAAACTTCACAGTAGCGGAACGGGTAAGGAAAAGAGGGTGGTTGTGTGTAAGGTCGTCCTGGAGCCACAGAGCTGGGGTTTGAGCAGAAACAAACGTACCCACAAGAGACTAGAATTAAAAATGGCTGCACACAGGACTGGAATATTCATGGTGGCTCCATTAAAGGTTCTTCAATTTTACCATGTGTCTTAGGATTACTATGGCTGTGATGAAACACCAAAGCAACTTGGGAAGGACAGGGTTTATTTGGCTTACACTTCCATATCACTGTTCATCATCAAAGGAAGTCAGGACAGAAACTCAAACATGTCAGGAACTTGGAGGCAGGAGCTCATTAATGTAGAATCCATGGAGAGGATGTTGCTTACAGGAGTTCTCATCATGGCTTGTTCAGCCTGCTTTCAAATGGAAGCCAGGACCACTACCCCAGGGATTGCACCAGCCACAAGGGGCTGCCCCCTCACACCAACCACTAATGAGAAAAATGCCCTAAGGCTTGCCTGTGTCCCATTTTCTTAATTGAGGGTCTCATTTTTCAGATAACAAACCACAGTACAAAAGTGATCTACATTTAATGCAAGACATACTTCAAATTTTGAATTTGGATCTTCCTGGGCTAAATCCAGGTATAACACTCTCACGATCCTGGACAGTCCTGGATCTCAAGGGTGAGCAGCCCGTGTTCTACAGGCCAGAGTGGCTACTGGATTATGTGTACTTACTATGTGGGATGTCTTTTTGTACACTGTGAATATGCTTTATTACCATTGGTTAATAGGAAAGCTGTTTTGGCCTATAGCAAGGCAGTTTTAAAAAGCAGACAGGAAATCCAAGCAGAGATAAAGGAGTAAGGCAAGCTGCCACCCAGAAGGCAAGATGTAATAGAATGCAAGTAAAGCCTCGGAACACATGGCAATGCATAGATTAATAGAAATGGGTTAAGTTATAAGAACTAGCTGATAATGAGCCTGAGTCATATCCCAAACAGTTTGTAATTAATACAAGCCTCTGAATAATTATTTTATAAGCTGCTGTGGGACCACTGTGGGAGAGATTTGTCTGAACCTTGGGCCTGGACAGGTCAGAAAACTTCTGGCTACAAGTTTTGACCTATAGAAGTTTGACCTATTTGAAATGGACACTGGGTTTGCCAAAATAAATCCCATCATGAAGTGAAGGTATGCATAATGAGAGTCATTGAAAGGCTTAGATCAAGGGTGAATGAAGGAGGAGGATCTGGGTGGGAAGTCACAGCGAGGGCAGATAGTGGTGGGGAGGCTGTGGAACAGTACTGTGCACTCCTCTTAGCCTTTGTTAGGGCACTGTACTGGGGTGCAGGTCAGAGCTTGCAGGCCATCTGCAGCCTGTTCTCTCCATGCCCTTCTGTCTAGTTCAGTGATGGAACAGAGTTCCTTTCCTGGGAAGTTCCTCCCCACTCTTACCCCAGTGCCAATAACTCTTTCTTCTTTGTTTATTCAGAGCTTGACCTGTCCATTCTTGGAATTTTCTACTTTTCCCCTCATTACTTCAAGCTTTCGTTTCTGCTCATCACAGGGTAGTAGGGCATGACATTTGTTATCACAGAATAGTGGGACCCGTGCTTTTGTTTTCCATATTAAATGTTTGGGATATGCAATACAGAAAGATTATTTACATTGAGGAATTAATAGTTTTTCTATGAGAGAGCATCCATTTTCCTTTAAGATTTCCTTCAACTCCCTTTGTAGAACAGTGATAAAATCACTCCTTGTAAAAATCCTGCCTGTTCCTCAGTATCCTCTTCAAAATATTTTACAAGCTGGTAGTGCTCAAAGACTGAATCTAAAGGTGCTATTATTATTACTACTTATGGATAAGAAAGACAGTAGGCAATTTACTTCTCTATAAACTGCCTCTCACAGTGGCAAAACTGGGAGGTCCTCTGAGGTTGAGCCTAAAGGCTCAGCTGGAAAGTTCTATCTTCTTTTAAGAAAAGTCAAATAGAACTTTGACCTATTTTTTGCAAGTAAGAGAAAGAACTGTAAAAAAAAAATGTTTGGGAAGGAAGCGAAGTTGTATGTTAACACTAGAAAGACCAGCAGAATTCTCTGATAGCCTCAACTGCCTTCACAAAATGCCACATTTCTAACTCTATGCTTACTTCAATGTATCGTCACCTCTTCTAACTTGGCAGATGTAAACATTCAGTTCATCTGAAGAAGGGACCTGAGTGTGTGGGGCTTTATCACCATGTTTTAGGAGGGAGTGGAAAGAAGAAGGAGAGAGGAGGGAGCAGAAATGCTAGTAGGTAGAGGTGGGTTCTAGAGTGAGAACTGACGATGAAAGAGAGAAGGGAGCTCAGAGGACAGAAGTGAAGCCCCATGGGTTCCAAAGAAGCCTAGTTCTGCTTCTTGTGTCCTTGGGATGTAAACTTCAGAGTGAGCTTATCTGTACTTGGAAATGTTTTGTCCCAGTTAGGTATGATTTCACCTCTCCAGACATGTAAAGTACAATTTTGTATCCTAGACCCTAAAAGTCTTGGTGTTCCCCTTTGCATAGGAGGAGAGCTAGGTGTTTCATGTCCCCTTGAAGAAATGTCCTCAGGGAGCCAAATCAAGGGCCCTTCAAAATTTGACTGAAATCAAGAGTGTCTATCAGCTGCATGTCCCTCATGTTCTACCACAAGAAGAGAGCTAAGGAGCTCTATCTGCCTATGGCATCACCAACAAGAAACTATACTCAAGTCCTAACAAATACTGTGGTGTTCTAGGACTGAATAAAAATGAAGAAATAATAACAAGTCACATCATCATATTTGACAAGTACTGAAATAAATAAATTGCCACTGATATGAAGAAGAGTAGGCATTTTAAGAGCAGTTTATGTGATTTGAAGCTACTTGAAAGGACAGTCATTGCATAATGCTTATATATTTGCACATTCCAGTTATCTATAGGCTAAATAAAAACTGTCATCAATGACTGTAGTATTTGATTTGATAACCTTATGTTTCTCATCTAAATTTTTCCTAAATTAAGCCAACAGCATTTACTGGTAGTCTATCACACAAAATAGCCAGTGATTTCTGGAAAAAACAGTTGATTTCCATCATTCTGTGCCAAAGCCAAGGGGTTCTATAAGATGCACATGGAAATCAATACATGTTCCTTTAGATTCTATGCTAGAGGAGAAAGCCATGTCCTTTCTTCAGCACTTACTTAGTGATATAATTTACAGGTAAAGCACTGCTGACAGTTGTGTTTAAAGAAGTCAATATTCTACGACAGTTGAGTGGAAACAAGCTGTTACAGATGTGAGTCCCACTTGGACTGGAGCGTTATGATAGGTCCAACCCCTGTGCTGCTTCTTTGCATCACTCATTGTGTCATCCCTCTCATGCATGATAGGTGCAGCTGTCGATACTAATGGCAGGGAACAGAGATAGTTTTGTATTTGATGAATATGATATTTTCAAATAGGCTTAGTTTTAATATGGTTCCTTTACTTAAACACATAACTCTGTCAGATGTCAAAGTAACACCTGGCATCAGTACATGTTAAATATCTTAAGATGTATTTGATTTTCTCTTAACTGTGTTAAGTTAACAGCTTGTTACAAATATCACAAAGAAGGGAGAGGACAGAGTGAAGAGAGGTGGGGGAGAGAGGAAGCAGTGTGGAAGCTGGAGAACATTTAAACCTTGAAGGGATAGATGGAGACATTTCATCAAGACTGGCCTTTAAAGGGGCTCTATTGAGGACTCAAACCTCCTGGCTACGCACACACACTCACTTCAGTGGAGGGACAAACCTAAATCCCCCAAAAGTTTTCTAATAAATATCATAGTCCTTCTGGGTCTAGATTACATCATTCAGTATTTCCCATCCTCCAGTTATATTCATTTTCCTGAATATTTTCTAACTTCATTTTTCTCTGCAGCTGAATAAAGTTCCATTGTGTATACATACTGTATTTTCTGTTTCTATGCACCAGCTCATGGACATCGAGGCTAATTCCATTTCCTAGCTATTATGACCAGAACAGCAAGGATCATGCCTGAGCAAGGAGCTCTGTAGTAGGATTTATAGTCCTTCAGGTATATGCCTGATATGGTAGGTTTTTTTCTCCAGTTTTTTGAGAACTTCCCACACTGATTTCCACAGTGGACATACCAGGTGGCAATTGCACCAGGAATGATAAAGTTTCTTTCCTCCTATCTTCATTGGCAATTGTTATCATTTGTTTTCTTGATCTTACCATTTTAATTGGGGTGAAGTGGAATCTCAAAGTAATATTAGATTGCATTTCCCAGACACCTAAGGATGTTGGGAAGCTAAAAATATTTGTCTTTTTTTTTTTTTGCTTCTTTTTTTGAGAACTCTCTGTCCAGTTCCACAGACCATTTTTAAACTGGGCAGTTACTTTCTTTCTTTCTTTCTTTCTTTCTTTTTTTTTTTTTTTTTGGAGTTCTTTGTGTATTCTAGGCACTAATCTTCTGTTAGACATGTTTCCAGTCCGTTCTTCACTCAGTTGGTTTCCTTGGCATACAGACTTTACAGTTTCCTGATGGTCTGTCAATTATTGGGCTTAATTCCTGTGCTACTGGAGTCCTCTTTAGACTCTTCATAAAGTTCCTCCCCTTTCAGGTAAAGCATTCTCTTGCTTTCTCCTCTGTCTGATTAAGGGTATTAGGTCTTAAGTTTAGGTCCTTGATGCATTTGGGATTGAGCTTTGTGCAGGGTGATACAAGGATGCAGGTTTATTCTCCTGCATTTGGATATTCAGTTTTCATAGCACCATTTGCTGAAGATACCTTCTCTCCAATGTGTCTGTCACCGCTGTCAAAAATCATGTGTTTGTAGTTGCATGGATTTATATTTGAGTCATCAATTTTATTCCGTGGATTCATGTACTATACTTAATTCTGACAAGAGTTCATTGGTTGGACATGACAGAGTGACAAAAACCTTAATAAAAATGACTACAGTGTAATAAAAATGGTAGATGGAACACTGAGCAACCAATGTGTCCTTTAGATTTTCTTTAGCTTATCTAATTGAGAATATGAAGGAAATAAGCCTTTAAACAGAGATGCTGGAATCAACATGGATTTAAATACCCGTTTTAACAAACAAATTATTCTGGGCAAGTAACTGTACTATTCAGGGTTCTCTAGGGTCACAGAACTTATATAAACCTAACTATCTATCTATCTATCTATCTATCTATCTATCTATCTATCTCTGTCCTTCTCCCTCCCTCCCTCTCTATTTACCTATCTATGGAATTTATTGGATTGCAGTCCAACAATGACAAGCTATAAATGGAAAGTCCAAGAATGTAGTAGTTGCTCAGACCCAAGAGACCGGGTGTCTCTGCTGGTCTCCTGCATATGCTGGAATCCTAAAGCAGGCTCCAATGCCAACGATGGACTGGGTGGCCAACAGGGCAAGGGCAAACAGGTGAAGAATGATCAAACGCTTCTTCTTCCATTGTGTTGTCCAGGCTTCCAGCACAAGGTGTGGCTCAGATTAAAGGTCACACTGTCTTCCTGCCTCAGAAACTGGATCACAGATATGTCCTCCATTTCTGGACTATAGTTCATTCCAGATGTAGTCGAGCTGACAAACAAGAACCACTACCACAGTGACACATGCTTGTGATCATGAGAGTCACTGTGAGGCCAACCTGGGCTACACAGCAAGAACCAGTCTCACGAAAACAAAACAAACAAAAAGCAACCCACAAAAAAAAGAACATTTAACATTCAGGATATAAGGAAGATGTGAAAAATTACGTTATATTTTCCTGTGCCTATACATAAGAATCATAAGTAGATTTTTTTTTTTTGCTTTTGAAAAAAGTTGTTTTACTTTTGTATATAGAAGCACTTGATCAGCTCAGAAATGAAAGACGTCAGCATAAAGTGGGAAGTAAGTTCAGAAGTACACAGAAAAAGCAGACAGCTTTAAATCGGACTACAGTGTGCAGCCCCATGTGCCAGATCTCAGCATTCTTTATCCAGGGAGGTTGACGAGGCTCCAGGAAGAGCAGGGTTGCTTTCCTGTTGGTTTGGTTTTTTTGTTTTAAGATAAACTTCTCAGCTTGTAGTTTGTTTTAGCCAAGGTTGGTAACAACACTGGAACTGAGTGTTCCCCCGAGAAGGCTAGGGAAACCAAGTGAGGGGATGAAACCTAAAGTAAGAGCTTACCCTGCCACTTAAAGTGGGATTCCAGGCAGACAGGAACTCAGCAGTAATGTTTTTCATAAGTGTAAAAAGTTTTCTAATAAGATCACTTAGATTGGTGGTTCATGCTTATTAGTATATTAATCACAGTACTTGAGAGACCTGAGGCTGTTGGATCAAGTGTTTAAGACTAGCCAGGTCTATTTAGCAAGGCACCATCCTTTTTTAAATTATTAATTACATTTTTTTCATTTATTTTACATAGTGGCCACAGTTTCTCCTTCTTCCTCTACCCCAGTACCCTCCCCCTGCCTCCAGCCTCCCATCCCATTCACTTCCTACTCCCTCCAGTCAACTTACCATCTTTGTTTACGAAGGGGCAGGTCTTTCATGAGTGTCAACAAAGCATGACACACCAAGCTGCTGCAGGACCCAGCTCCTCTCCTGTATCGAGCCTGGGCAAGGCAACCCAGCTTGGGGAACAGGTTTCCAAAGGCAGCAGAGTGGCAGGGACATGTCCTGATCCCCCTGCTAGGAGTTCTATAAACAGACCAAGCTACACAACTGTCACACACACCTAGAGGGTCTCGGTCAGTCCCATGCAGGCTCCCTAGTTGGCAAGATACCATCTTAAAAAAAAAAAATTTGAAAAATAGTTAAAAACAAAAATTAAGTAACTGAAGAAAAACTAAGCTGGACAGACAGACAGGGGTACATTCTCCCCTGAATAAGCTACCATCTCAAGAACATATCCAAAACCCCTCACCATCCATTCCAAAGATGGAAGAAGCACTGCCTAGGGAAACTTCCCGAGGACAAAGAGGTCCCTAGACTTGTTTACATGATCGAGACTTCCAAGGGGAGACCGCTTTTTAACAAACACCCAGAAGATACTTTAAATAGAACAGGCTATTTATTTATTTATTTATTTTGTGTTTTGACATATTTAGACAAGCCAAATTAGAGATTTTTCTTGTGAAATGTTCTTGCAAAATACACACATTTGTAAAATTAGTTTTGTCAGAATACATCAAAACACTTACATGAATATGTTCCCTTAGTTGGTCCTCTTCTTTTGGAAGTGTAATTAGCAGTGTCACACACTGATAGGCTGGAACATCCATTGCACATCAGCAGTTTGGGGGTGTGTCCTGTCACTCCTGCTCCGTCATACTGACCACGGAGGGAGTCTGATAAGCCTACGGCCGTGCTGGAGGCCCACCGAGAATGGTGGAGTGGGCTGCTTCCTGTGCACAGTGCCCTCAGCACACAAGGGGACACAGATTGATCACAAGATCATGAATGTATGTAACCGTCCCACAATGTATTTATCCTCTAGTTTACTACTGTTCTTAAATAGTTGCACATGTTTATCTCAAATTAGATTCTAAAGTAAATGAAAATGCTCTTGACATCTTTTTATTAGTTTTATCTTTATTTTGTAGACTATAGAAAACATACATACTATTAAAAATCATAAAAAACTGAAACATTTGTTTATGTGGTATATAAATTTCAGTAACAAACATTATCATGAGCATATAGAGCTGAAATACTGTCATGATTGGTGATTAGATGTGATACTGTAAAATTTGGTATATTTCATAATTTTCACAAGAAAAAAATCTCCGTTTGGTTTGTCCAAACTCATGAATTCTCACATTTCACTCACTTTCTGTGACACACTTTTTATTTCTGCTTTCTGAGCAGACTCTGAACGAGAGTTGTGAAAATCACAGTGGAGACGAATCGCTTTCTTCCCCGTAGGAAGCAGCAGGCTCAACTGACTCTTAACTCTCTCGGGAACGATTGTCTTCAACGACAATAGATCTGGCAGGAGCCACTTCCACAAATATGTATCGAAACTCAAACTTGCCACTCTGTGGGCTCTGAAAAATACACAGATGTTATTACTCTCTCCAGAGCCACTGGACCCCACTGACTCGTGACACCCATGACCAGAGACTGGCATACCTCTTCCACTTCTGCATGCACTATTCCTTGCTTCCCTGGTTCAGAGCCCTCAATGTAGAATTTCACATGGATGTGCTTTAGTTCATTTTTTGAATATTCAGTAAAACTGTCAAGAAAATATAAAGATGACATCCAGGCTCCTTTTATTTGAAATTCACACTAGTGTTCTCCCAAGGACACTGTATTACCTGACATGCTGTCTCCGCCCACGTCTTGACATTTCCCCATAGCCTTTAACAGGCTCCCCAAACACACCAATCACCTGCAGAACAGAGACCAGGCTAATTTAGTGAAACTCTTTTCATGGCTCCTATCCAAATATTTTTTGAGAACCAAGTGATACATTATTGGTTTGCACATTCCAAGTGATTTTAGGGAAAAGAAATCAGTATGTTGAGGGCCCGTCACAAAAATGGTGACTCAAAGAAGAGAAAAAGAAAGGGTGTAATGTAAAAATCATGCTGTAAATAACTAAGCAAGTATCTCATGCACAGCGACAGAGATGGTTCACTCTGGAGTGCCATTTCTAGCTTCAGAATGATACAGGCTGAGGTGACTCTGTCTCCTCTCCTTACAAGAAACAAACCAAAGACTGGAATACTTCTCGACTAACACTCATATTAGAAGATAAAATGCCAGGCATTCAATGTAAAATTATTACGTGTCTAGTATTAAATGATGTGAGGTAAAAATGAAATCTTAAAGCCCTAAGCACAGTGAGGAAATAATATCAAGTAGTGATGATGCTGTTAAAATAAACCAGGTGTAAATTTTTTTCTTCCTAATGAGAAAATTCACTTGATATAGAAACAATTTGCATTGAATTTTCAAAGCAAATACATTGGAATACTCTCTAAAAAACACAAGTTGAATGTCAAACTAAAAATACTATATTTTATCTCTTTGCTAAGTGTCCTTATTACTGCAAGCATACATAAAAGGGAAGGCTGTCAATCAACAGAGACCTAAGATCTAAAAGAGGAACCAGCTGACAAAGAGTTAACAGGTTAAGTCCAGCAGTATCAGATTTGGATCATCTACTGTAAGGCCTGGCAAAAGTGGAACTAACCAGTACCAACAAAACAGATCTCCTCAAGTTTAAGGACTAGCTAGGAAGCTGTAGTCGCAATAACACCCAATCTTTCATATATTTTGTGTGGATCTATTTGTCTCAATCTTAAAATGCCTGAGATCTTGAGTCTGTGATTAATACTGCATCCTAATACAGGCTAGGTGCCTACTGGACACCACACAGAATCCCTTGAATTCCAAATGATTACAGTGGAATGTCCTAAGTGGAGTGTCTGCCAACATTAACTCTCTTGATTACACTTCTTTTCAGTCTCCTCCTCTGTGCTTGAGGACACAAAAGGAAAAATATCAAAGACCACCAGCTTCTGAAGTATCCACCCTAATGCAGAGGCATTTAACAACCATGAAGAACTGGTAAAATGAAACACACGTAGCTACTTTTGAGTGCCAGGATGCTCTGTAATAATCCTTCTGTACACTGTGTAAATTATGCTGTGATTGGTTTAATAAAGAAGATAAATGGCTAATAGCTGGACAGGATAAGGTTGGGCCAGAAAACCAGACTAAGAACACTACACTGGAAAGAATAAGGGTGGAAATCAAAGGAGTCTCCAGCAAGACGGCAGGGAAGCAAGAGGTGCAAGATAAATGAGAATTAATGCCATATGGCAGCATGTAGATTAATATAAATGGGTTAATTTAAGTTGCCAGAGTTAGCTGGTAACAAGCCTGAGCTATTGACCAAGCATTTATAACTTCTATTAATTCTCCATGTCACGTTATTTGAGAACTGGCATGCAGAAAAGTCCATCTATACCAGGATCAAAGAAAGTTAGTGAACAAAGACCTAATAACATAAAAGCAACCCAAGCAGCTCATTACTATATGATGTCACTGCTTCAGAAGTAATGCATTCCTGCTCCCCAGCATCTTTTCATCAGAGAACTAACCTCAGGATGTGTTCTGCATTTTTCTAAGGCTTTCCCATATATGATATTAGGACTGGATGAAGAAAACAGTTCTTTGAAAATTGTGTACAACAAGCCACCTGAAAGAGCAGACAGAAAGATGAAGCAAAGGCATGGGGTGAGAGGCTGTGGAAATGTATTCAGGTGCTTGCTGGGCTTTGTAACCTGTAATGCTGACTCCAAAGAGCACCACTATCAAGTAGGTGAAGTCTCTTCCAGCTTCTTTCACTGCAAAGAGAAAATGTTGACAGGTTAGAAGTGTGTTCACAGTAGTCTGGCTCCTGGAGGCTTTGGGTGTTCCTAGCAGGTGGCATGTAGAGGTCAAGGTCCAATGGAACATTCTTAGCAGCTGATCTCAACTCTCCAGAGCTTCAGAGTTTCTAAACAATTCCTTACTCTAGTGCTAACCAGGTCTAACTCAGCTTAGCTTCCAAGAGCAGAAGAGAATGGGCTTTTTAGTGTGGCATGGCTGTATATGGGCCTAGCCAATTGTTGACACTGCTTCCTTTCTAGTGTAGAAAATACCTATCAGTCTCTCAGAGCAAGAATGGCCACAGATGAGCAACATGAACACAAGTCTACCCTGTCCAGATCAAGAATGCCAACTCAGTCATCTTGAAGACAAGGGAGCACAAAGAGACCCAAACAACTCGCAACAGAACTACTCCATAGGTCTCCAATGAATAGTGCATAAAATCCTCATACTGAACTTGGTATTGGAAAGTAAATGGCCAGGACAATCTATGAATCAAATAAACTTACTTAGGCTGTTTTTATTTTCCTGCACTAAGTAAGTATACGAACATATGGATTAAAGAGAAGTTTGGGAAACTAAAATAATCAAGATATTATGAGGGAGTATGTATACACACATACATTATTTATGTAAGTGCATGTTATATGTGAAAGTATACATCATCACAGTGCACTTTTTCACAAAAACTGAGAACATTTACCTCTTTGGTACACTTAAAGGTTAGGATAGTCACACTAGAAACCCAGATTTCTCTAACTTCAGTCTTTAAAAATTTATTTTTCCAGGAAATCAAAAATTTAACAGGTGGTATTTTCCCCCAACTAAATAATAATAACTATTATTATTTAAAAATCCGTTTATTTAAAAGTAACATACTTTTGGGTTTTAGTACAGGTTGCTAACTTGAAATGTGTTCAGGGGGCTGGAGAGATGGCTCAGTGGTTAAGAGTATTTGCTGCTCTTGCTAGAGTTCAGTTCCCAGAACCCATGCCTGGGGCTCACAATTGTCTGTGATTTCAGCTACAAAGGGTTTAACTTTTTCTGGCTTCCGTGTCTGACTACACTCATGTATGTACACACACACACACACACACACACACACACACACACACACACACACACGAGAAAAATCTTTAAATAGAAATATTGCATCTACCAAAATATGTGTAATTTATGAGATTGAGCTTAACATTAATTGCTTTACAAATGCAGTCTCTTTACTAGGCTCAGAGGGTGAGGCCTGCAACGACAATCTCTGTTCTATTATCTTTAATGTCATGAACTACATGTCAATAGACATTGCATGAGGCCCCAAACTGAGAGTGCAATAACAGTTAGACTAAGACATAACCATATTTGTTTCTGCTTTTTACATCAGGTCATTGGCCTAGGCACCCCAAAATCCTGTTCCTCTCAACACTCAGTGTTGACAGGAATTTTCTAATTTCAGTACCAATAGCTCCAGTAATCTCTACTGTGTGTAAAGCTGTGAATATCACACACATTGCTGGTTTTAGAAATTCCTATTAAATATTACAAATATTACATTGTACCTCTCTTCATTCTAACTTTTTTTTTTTTACCTAATATTTTCATACAAGACCCCCATTCCTTGTGTTTCTGCATACTTTTGTCTCTGTTATGGAACGACACAACATTTTCTCTATTGACTGACAGTAATAGCTCTTATTTACTCACACAATTATTATTCACAATGTAATAACTATACCAAATTCAACATCAATTTTCAAAACAATTATAAAGTTGTGAAAACTGTGCGTTGACACTGGTTGTAAACTATATAACAGTTCTATTAATTCTTTTAATCTGTATAATTCACCTACCCCATCTTTAGATATGAACATAAAATAGTATATGAAAGATTTTGTCACGTTGACTCGAGGGGCTTGTCCTTACTGATATATAATATATTATACATTATATTAAATCAATCTCTCTCTGTCTCTCTGTCTCTCTGTCTCTCTCTCTCTCTCGTCTCACCTTTCTGAGATGTTGAGACGCCGGTTTCACCTCTCTGATTTCTCTGAATAGACACTTGCTTGTTGCTGTCCTCTGCTTTGTGGGAGTCTGGTCCTTGTGTCCAGATGGTGTTCTGGGTGAGCCCAAGAACAGTTCTAGGATGCATTATGCTCTTCTGTTCTAGCAGCCGCCATCTCAAAGGCTGAGTCTTCAAGCAAGCTTTGGTGAGCACCAAGTGTGGCAAAAATTGCCTGCCCAAGGACCCCGGCAGCTTCTCCATATGCTGCGCAACTCGTAGAAAAGCATAAATCATGTTCACAAAAACTGGGAAGCTTCGGGACTGCAACTTGTAAAGCTTAGTAATCCACACACTCAAGCGGACAAAACATGAAACCAAATCATTCACACTACACAGTGTGCTCAGCGTGAAAAACTTCCAAGAGAAGTTACGCACACCTTGCGGTCCTCTTTTCTCTTGAATTTAAATGCCCTATTTACCTTACTATTGACATTCACATCTTGCCCGCCATGCTCCCGCAAGGCAGCCTGGGAAACCCTATACGTCCTGGGAATCGCAGTTTAAGGACTTCACTTTCTACTGTGTAACCACAGAAAAAGGCACAATGGACTACATTTCCCACAATGCCAAGCAGCCAGACAGCGGCAACCCCAGTCTGTATTCCCAGACGCCTCTGCGCCGGTCTCTGCGCGTGCGCTGAGTGTCCTTACGGCAGGATGAGGCGGGCTTATTAATGGTGTCCCCTCTTCTTCAATGGCTGCGTGGCATAAACGGAACTTGCAAAAGCGGATTGGTTCCAATTTGCGTGTTCCCATGGCCGTTTTACAGAGAACTGTCCACTGAGAAGTCCATGTTGTGGGGTTTGCCGTAATTATGAGCAAGTGACAATTCCAGCGTTTCCGTTTCTTCTCAGGAAAACAGCTCACACACGTAGATGAACTGGCGGCATCAGCATGACCGGGGCATGGGAAAGAAGCCGGACCCGGAAGTGTCCAGAACGTCGTTCGGGAAGCAAAGGCACAGGCGTCCACGGGGAAACTCAGCCCACGTACGCGCGAGCCCGGCCGCGGCTTTGCGCACGCGCGGGGAGCAGCGCCTCACTTCGGCACTGTCGCGCCGGTAGAAGGTACTTTGGGGTCTCCATGGCTACCGGACGCGGTCGGCTGCTGCGGCCGAGATGCCTTGGCCTGCAGGCGCCTCGCGGGTCCCTTCACGGTGGCGACGCTACCTGGGGCAGCGCGAGGGAGGCCGCAGGGCTCTCCGGGTTCAGGTGACTCTCGGGGTTCGCGCGTGGGTCTCCTTTCGCTATCCCGCCCCACTGCTCTTTGTAGAATATTTTCATTGGTGCCGTTCTGGCATGTGACTCCGGCTTCTTTTGAGCGCGGGAAAGATGGTTGAGAACGACAGAAGGAAACCTAGGGCACCTCACATACGGACACAAGTAGAAATACTGTCTAAGGAAGTAATTTGTATTTACCAAGCATCCCATCTGTTTATTGATACGCCCCGTGGTAAAGCCCTAGGGTGACAGCTCCCAGCTGGGAGCTGGAGCGGGGCAGGTGTGAGCACAGGTGAAGACCTTCTGCTTGCATGGGGCACAAGGCTCTCAAGAACCTTTTCTTGTGTTTTAGAATGAGAGTTTCTTTTTTTATGGTCTTGTAACTTGGAGGAGAATGTATCCATCAAAACCCAATGCTAAACAGGTGCTTCTAGCTATCTCCATGGTCCCGAGGCGTGTAATCCTCAACGTTTTGTACATCTTTCCCTCCACGCCATTGTTTTCTAGACAGTCACATCTTGTTATGCAGCTCTGCTCTAGTTTGCTGTGGTTATATCAAGTGTAAGAGCCTGCAAGATGACTTTTGACTTCAAGGTTAATTTTCTGTTTCTCTTAACGAGTGCCTTTTAAGCAAAAGGATATTTCTTTCATACATTGAGAGAAAACCGTTTTAGGGTATGGGAAAATGACCTCTCTGAAGAATCTTTATTCACCCAAATAAGTACCTGACTAAACTTGCTTTCTTGTATGCTGTTTTAGCACTGTACCGGTTACTCCAATTAGATCCCTAGTTGGAAGGATAATGCTAAGAATTTACTTTTTTTTCCTTTTGAGACAGGGTGTCTGTCTCTATGTAGCTATGGCTGTCCTGAAACTCACTATGTAAACCAGGCTGGCCTTGAACTCACTGAGATCTTCCTCCCTCCACTTCCCAAGTTCTGGGTTTAAAGGGCTGTGCCCCCAAGTCTGGCAAAAAAATTACGTTCTTGAGGATTTTCTTTTTATTTCTAAGGCTTCTTGATTTATAGATGCAATAGTTGTGTACATACTTTTTAAGCAGCCAAATATCTTTGTGTAGGTATAAAAATAACGTGCTAATAAATTATGTCAGGTACCTAAGTTATCCCACTCCCTCACCAGCTCCAGGGCCCTTCCTTCCCTGTGTCCTTCCGAGGTCTTCATTCTTGCCTGTTTCAGAAAGATGGCATAGTTCTTATGACACTGGACAAATCATAAGATGTGACAGAATGGTGACACAAATTGTTTACAAAAAGAAGAGGAACATTGAACTTTAAGTTCATTTCCTTTTATTCCTAAAATTATTCTTTAGATAGTGCTTTGTATGGGAGGACAGAGTGAATTTCATCTGAATCTTTTATTTCTTTTTAAATTGGGTGACATTTCCGATAGATGGTGTGGGAACCTGCTCTCAGCCTGTGATTTTGACTTGTGTAGATTCTTTTGGTAAAGAATAGTCAGCTAAGAATAGAATGATCAGCTATGCTTTAAGAAGGCAGTTATTAGTGGTGCTGTGGTGCTACATGCCTTTAATCCCAGCTCTCTCAAAGTAGAGGCAGGTGGATTTCCATGTTCAAAGCCAGCCTGCTCTACAGGTTGAGTTTCAGGACAGCCAGTTCCTCATTTAACACAAAATATGAACATTTATAAGCTGTTTAGTATATAAGAAACAACAGAATACATATCAGGTTTGGGTAATTTATACCTAGTCTAATTTGATTTATTTCATACCAGCAAATACTATTTTAAAATTTTTATAAATGTCTTGAACTTAGTTATCAGGCAGAATGTTCACTTAAGATGTACTTATTGCTAATCCATTGTCCTTCTGTCTGGACCTTTTCTTCATGTACTTGAAAAATGCTTTCAAACTAAAAGTGGGTTTGACATAGAGCTCTTTGAAGATATGTGTTCAGCTCTCTGGTTGGCTGGTGGAGTGGTCCATTTACAATGTGAAGTCCGTTTCAGGAAGAAATGAAGATGTACTTTTCACTCATGCCAGATTAAATTGATAAATATTTGAAATGTTAAAAAGCGTTCTAAAAGAGTTGTCAGGAGAATCTTGGGGATGATGCTCTTCTAGCTTGGGACCATAATATCTTTTTAATTATCTAGTTGGAGACTTTGTTGTCTATTCTGTGAAACAAGGGTACGGGTCTCTTTTAAAGGCAGAAAAAAGCCATCAAAAAGTAGCCATGCCATTTTTAGAAAAGTGTTTTTAAAAGTCTGCAGTAAAATACCCTTGCTTTTCTTATAAATGTAGGATACAATAAATACGTTTTAAAGCATTTAATATATTCCCTGTGCATAATATGCCATTAAGATGTAGTTGAAGAATAAGCTGGTAAATAAATAAGCTGGAGTATTTTCGTTAGAGATGGGAATATCTGTTTGATACCACATTAGAGAAAAGCCTTTGGTATGTTTTTTCTTTTCTAAATAACTGGTGCCAGAACCTGCCTACCTGCCTAGACATTACTTAACAGTGTAGGGAGAGTAAACAGCTTGATTTTGAGGATGCCTAGTACACATTGATCTACTGTTTTTGTACACATAGTTAGTTTTGTACACATAGATGATTGCTCATTTCATGAGATTTTTCTCAGCAAGTAAATTATCCTAAATGCTAACTGCCTGGATTGTGTCTTTCTGTGTTCCTGTTTTTTTTTTTTTTTTTTCTTGAAAGCTGGGTAGTACTGTGCTTTTAAGAGACATAGCCTTCAGATGTAGGCAGGGGCCAACAAGGTCCTATTTCTGATGTGTAAAATTAACACAAAGCTTTAGGAGGAATATTAAATGATTTAAATAGAAGTTTTCATAAGATGTAAATAGAATACTAAGATGTACAGAGAGGCCTGCCTACTCTACACCACTATCACCAAACATTGTTGTGATGACTGTATCTTAGCTTCAATATATTGACTTTTCTTCCAGATGTATGTGTGTGTATACACATGCCTTTTTCTTTTAAAGAAATAAAAAAATATATATTTAACATTAAACTATGGCCTGGTATTTCAACTGGTGTATTAATTTGGAAAGTGTTGAATTCTGCCTGAATGCTGTGTATAGTGTGTGTGCTGAAGATGAGTCCAGAATAAAAGCCATGTAGTGATAGTAGAGAAGACAGCCAAGTGATGGTGACATGGTGACAAATAAGGGAAGATTTTAAAGGGCGTGTCTTCAGGAGCTGGATTAGAGTTTGAGATGGCTTCCAAGGACCTCTGGATGACATCATATTATTTGAATAAGTGCTTAAAGTAGGTGAGTAGCAAGCTATGCAGATACCTGGAAGGCAGCATGGGCCTATATGTATTTTAAATGACTGTGTTGACACTGCCTTTCCATTGGCTGTTGTTAACTTCATGAACACAGTGCAACTTTGTTTATCCCTATGGTGTTTCTACTGTTTTCTTCTCCAAGGCAAATAGTTTTGAGGTGGACATTTATTGAGAGAACTATCTGAGCACATTTTCTTGAGTTTTGGCTTATTTCTAGAAATGAAATTTTGGCTTCAAAAAAGTGTATGCTTTTTAAGGATCTTAATCTACACTACTGGATTATGGCTGTGTAAGGCCACTTCATCTTTGCACCAGTGAATGGGCCAGTGTCCTTGTCACATGGTGAGGACTCCTTAGCATGTTTGGTTTTTTGCTAGGTTGAAGTTTATACAGCATACTATTTTTCTTTGTTCCCTTAGAAAGTCCTAAGGTGATATCTTTTATTTTTTTTAGCTTTTAAAAATTGATTTTTTTTTTATTATGTATGTATGTGTGTGTTTGTGTGTGGTTTTGTGTACCTAAGTGCAGATGCTGGTAGATGCTAGGGGCCTTAGGTTCTCCTGGAACTGAAATTCAGGCAGTTGTGAGCTGCCTGGTATAGCTGCTAGGAACCAAACTTGAATCCCACTCTTAAACCCTAAGCCATTTCAGCAGCCATTTAGTATCTCTTGATTGAAAAAGATACACTGTGGAAAAACGTTGTTACCAACATCATAATACTTTTTAGGTAAGTTTATACTTGGCTTAGCACAGCAGTATTTGTTTAAATTGGAAAGAAATGTGTGTTAGTGAGAGAACGTGCTTAGTTTTCATTCAGTGCTTAGTGCTAGGTATGAAGCCTTAATTAAGACTTCATGGCTCAAGCCTCCACATAGACATGGCATGTGTAAGTCAATGTAGTCTTTATAAGAATAATCACAAGTAACTTTAAATTTATTTTAGAATGAATTCTTTATAAGAGTGATTTACTGTGCTCACTGGTTCCCCCCCTTCCCAATACATATCTGTTGTTATAAGCCTTCCATTTTACAGTTTGGGGTTATGCCAGTCCTAGAAAACTAGTATTATTTGGGCATCACTATTTGCTTCTGATTTTTGTGTGAGGGCCAGATAAATGGGCTTGAAGCTTTTCTGCTGCAGAAATCTTTGTATAAATACAGAATTTCAACAGAAGTATAAAAGTATATGATAGAGTTAGGATTTTATAATTAGAAGGACTGGAGTGACATTCTCAGACTTTCAGGTACATGCCTCTTGTCCTCTATCTCTCTCCTTTCTGCGCTCCAGAGTCAGACTGAGAATCACTGTCTGCCTAACTCAAGAGATGGCTGGAGAGTCAGATGAGACAAGATGTGCTCTGGGCTTCATTTGTCAAGGCAGAGTGCAGTTTTCACTGTGCGTGTTGTTACCCTCCAGGCTCTGGGAGAGTTTATCCAACCTCTCATGCCAGGCTACCAGGGTGCCGACAACAGGTAATATTTATGGGGAGCTTCCCATGTGCCAGCCCTGTGTGTTGCTAACCAAACAGGAAAAACTCACTCTGCTGCTGCTCAGAAGCCTAGAGGAATGGTGCTTGTTGAGCAAGGCAGCTGGGGGCTTGTGGAGGAGTTGATGATTACGGATAGATACATGTTATGGTGTACTGTCTTGGCAAAAGGTAACAGGCTACATTACTGCTCAGTCAGCTGACGCCTTGGGTGCTTTCTAATAGTAGGATGTGCTTGGAGTTGAGAGCTGGCATCTTTTATGGCCCATTTGGTATAGATGTATATCAGCTTCTAAAGAATTAATTAGCTTTTTATTGAAATTCTTAGGACAACCTAGTTTTACTTTTAATCAAGTTCTTTTTTGATGTTAATCCAGATACATTTTGGGAGCCAGGTTGAACATGAGGGTGGTTAAAATTGGTGAATAGGAAATGGGTAATATTCCATATTGCATCTTAAATAGCGTGCAAGGTGTGGCAGTGTGTCAGTAGCAGATGGATGTATTGCTCAAAGAAGTGGCTTCTAGGCATTTTCAAGAAAAATAGGGTATCCCCTGAAACACTCCTCTGGGTTACTTTGTACAAACAGGCTCTGTGAACTGTGACTTTACGTTGTTTGAGACCTCCTCTCATCTGCTGGTGAGCATCACTTGTTTTGAGGACAGACCCCAATACAAACTTGTTTTAGGGACTTTTGAAATAGTATTTATATTTCATCAAATCTAAAAAGCTGTCAGTTTTAAGATGCATTATTTTATGCATCACTAAGAAGACAGCCAATTAAAATATCATTTATTGGATATAAGATACTAAATGTGGTAAACCTTTGGATATCGGTACTTCTGTCCTAACTAAAGGACAGTTAAACTTGTAAAGAATAGTCAATGCTATCCTTTGAAACTTCTTTGAAGATGAACAAAGTTGTAGGTTGTGTTGACAGATCTAACTCACAGATAGGAAGTAATTAAAAATCTATGGATTCTACCTTCATTAGGTTTCTGTTATGTTATTGAAACTGGCTACTCAACATATATTTTTCAGTTATATTTGTCAACTTGAGACAGCCTAAAACCATCTGAGAAGAGAGTCTTATTTGGCGATTGCCCAGGTCAGATTGGCCTCAGGGCATGGCTGTGAGTGACTGTCTTGATTTTGAATTGATGGAGGAAGTCCCAGCCCACTGTGGGCATGCCATTCACTGGACATGTGGTCCTGGGCTGTAGGAAGCTATTGAAGTGTGAGCCTGTGAAGGAGCCACCAAGCAACATTGCTCCATGGCTTCTGCTTCTCAAGCTTCTCTTTAGAGTTCTATTTTCTCATTGAACTGTGATCTGTAACAAGCCCTTTTCTCTTTTACATTGTTTTGGTTAGAGCAACAAGATGAACTAAAGCAGCATGCTTATAATTTCCCCTTTTGTTTCTCTTGCATACATGTTGGAATGCTTCTTTGAGTAATCTTTCGAGTTTATTGATCCTTCAGAATTTTATAGAGGGGAACAGATAATCCACCTCATTTAATAATTATATAACTTGAATTTTTCTCTTTTCCTTTCAGAAAGGGTTCTGGGGTTAAATTTGCAAGAGGAGCATCAGTCTTGAGGCAGTATACCAAGCATGGCCAGCACAGTGAAAAGTCTTCCTCCATGTGTTTTCCATCCCTGGACAGGTACGGAGCCTGCTTCTCATTGGGTAGTGGGCTTTATAAATGGGGATTTTTTTTTAGGGAAAATTATAGTGCAGCATATACCACATTGCTATTTTGAGCTTTCTAAGAATAGGATTATGTAGGAAGAATGTACACCACGGAGAGTTTGACATGAGTCACAAGCTCGTCACTATTATCTTTATTAGTCTAGTTTTATGAAACTCAACTTTTAAAGGTGACAAGTACATTAAATTTTCCTTGTGTTAAATTGTTCTTCCTAATTATTCTCTTCTCAGTAGATAAAGCCAAAGAAGATTGTGCTTCTTCTGAAGTTGTACAAGCCTGAGGGGGTTTTTTTAGATCAGATGTTTCAAACTTTTGTCACTGTGAGATCTGTACTGTGACCATTGGAACCAAAACCCAGTCTTTAAAAAAAAAAATTGTGAACTGATGTTAAGATGCCTATAGATGTGTGTTGTAATACCATTAGGGGATACATGGACATAACTAGCATCCCTTGGAGTCCTGCTGCGTTAGTATTTTCATTTACACCCCTCCCCCCATCTTTCAGAATGTCCCTTCAGCCTTGGGAGGGGATGGAGTTACTTATGTACATATGTCTCAGTTATGGTTGAACACTAACAGTCACTTATTCAAAAGACTTTGAACAGTGAAGAGTAGATGGGATCAAGATATACATCTTCCCATGTTTAATTCTGGTGGATAAGAAGATGAAACTTAATGCCTCACTTGAATGGGAGTTTGTTCACTTAAATTCTTACAGTTACTCCATACTTTTCTGAAATGTCTTTATGATTAACTCTAACTTTGTTTGAGTTATAATAATTGAAAATAGGTACAGCTTCTATAAAACACTTAAAATATAAAAGGACATTCAGTGGGTAGTCCTAACAGTGACTGTCTTAATTTTCTATTACTGTGATGATACGCCATGACCAAAAACAACTTGGGAAGGAAAAGATTGATTTGGCTTACATGTTTTGAGTCTTAGTCCATTGAGGAAAACCAAGTAGGAACTCAAACTGGGCTGGAACCTGGCTGAGGCTGAGAGGGATGCAGGGGAAGTGGGTGTGAGGGAATAGGGATTGGTAGTGGTGCTTTCTGGATTGCTCTCTTGGCTTGCTGAGCTTGCTTTCTTACAGAGCCCAGGAGCACTGGCCAGAGACAGTACCACCCACGATTGAGGTCTCAGCCATCACTACAATGGGCTGAGTTCTCCTTCATTAATCACTAATTAAGAAAATGCCCCTCAGGCCTGCCTACAGCCCTATCTCACTGAAGCATTTTTTAAATTCAGATTCCTTCCTCTCAGTTGATTCTTGTGTCAAGTAGACATAAAACTAGCCAGCATGGTGCCCAAACTTCCTCCTTGGTTTTGTTTTCTCTATCTTTCTCATGGAAGGTGTCTAACCTACTGATTCTGAATATAAAAGATTTCATGGGGGAGGGCAGAGAAGATTTAGCTAAGATGAAGCTGCCAGTTCTTACAGAAGCCTTGAGCAGTGGGTACATTCACATGGTGACATCAAATATGTGAAGAATTAGCTGGCTTTCTCCAAAGATCTACATTATTTTAGTATTTCCAGAATCTTAGGACTAATATGAAAGGTTTAATCATTAATTCTGTTAATAAATAAAATTATCTTAATTATTACAGTCACAAGTAGAAACTGACCAAACCATTTTAAGTTGGCCCCAAACTTTTCTCTAGTCCTTTATCCTTGCATTTTCCTTCCCCCATCTGTTGCTCCAGTCTTCAAAGCTCTGGTACTTGCCCTTCAGCCAAATGCTGATATAGCTGCTTAGAGGCCCATTCCTGCTTTGTTCATGTTCCCCAATTCTTGTGTGTGTGGAATTCTGCAGCAATGTAGATTGAAGAAATCTTGATAATACATTATAGCATCATTCATTTAGACATGAAGCTCTTCAGAAGACACTGTGAGGCCTGAAGTTCTCTTGAAGCAGTCAGTATCCCTCTGTGAGTATATTTACCAGGCTGGTGAATGAGAACTTGGAATGCAGGTTAGGTGTGAACACAGTTAATGTTTCCAGTTCTAGCAGCATTTTTCGTGGTGAGAATGTATTCCCATCCTCCATTTCTGCATTTCCTCAGAGGCTAATACACGTTCATGAGAGAATCCTTGAAGTGCTGCTGTTGATTCATTGTGTGCAGATGTGGTGGTTGGACATGCTGAAAACGTCAGTTTTCTTCTTTTCTCTTTTGCTCTCTTAATGGTCTATCTATGCATTGAGAACTGTAATAACTGGGAAGTTATAATCAAGAAATTAATTGAGGATGAGAGAACAGTTTGTGTATTAAACAGATGAATGTGTTTTAGAGATGCATATGCAGTTGTAGTCTAGGTAATTTGTAGATTCATATTGGTTAACTTGTTTAATTTTCTTCCCCTCTCAGAATGCCCTCTGAAATCTTGCTGAATATATTTTCCTACTTGGATGCTGTGAGCTTGCTGTGTACTGGATGTGTGAACAGACGCTTTTATCATTTGGCCAGTGACAAGTAAGGAGAATATATGTCCAACTGTTATATGTGATTATAGAAGTTGTGAAAATTAGGCATTTTAGCCATTTCCTAAAAGTTAAGAGAATTAATTTCAATACTATAACTTTTAGACAGTAATATGTCTAATGCTGTATGTAATCATGTATTTTCAAACATTTGCATTTATGAGTGTAAGATATGGAATATTCCTTGCTGCATATGCTGAACATAAAGTCTGTTACTATTGGGTCTGTAGAGTAAAACTTTGATCTGTGATCAGGGGTCTCAGGCATGAGAGACTCATTCATTTACAGAACTTTTTACCTGGTCCTAGGTTCCTGGGCAGGTAGATTTCTCTCTCCTGGAGGTTGTGCAGATCATAGAGAAAAAAGGGGAAGAGGACCTGTTAAATTGACTTAGCTCTTCCTCCCACATCTGCCAATTAAATATACTTGATATGTGGGAAGAATGAGAGAGGAGAAGAGAGAGACCCAGCATGTGGGGGCCTTACCTTGAGAATCATAGAGGTCCCCCAGTTAGGCTTCTGGGCATCTATGAATAAAGAGAAGCCACTGCTTCTGTTTTTTCATTATGAGCTTGGCCTGCACCTGGAATTTCATCTTTAAAGAGAGAGATGGAATTTTGTTGATACCTACTGGGCATTTTGTACCCACTTCTTGGCTTTTTAGGGTTTTTCCTTTAACTCAGTATCAAAGGCCATGCAAATATTGATTCTGTAGAAACTGCAGATTGATGGGAAAAACATCAAGATAAGGAATGCAAGTTGGTTTGATCAAGGGTGTGGAGAATAATAGATAAACTGCAGTGTTTTATATTCTTGGAGCATGGTAGGCAGGGAGCATTCTCTATGGTGGTTCTCAGATGCTAGTTTATGAAAGACGGTTTCACAATCATCTGGGAAAATCAAATCTTTGATTCCTATTCTACATTTATGAAGATTATAACTCATTGGAAGATTGTAATTTAGTGCTCTGGAATCCACACTTTCACAGTTTCTTCAGGTCATAGTAATGAATAATCTAGTTCTGAAATGACTGCTCCAATATGTCTTTGATGCTCTTGTGTTTGCCCTTTCAGTGAGGAACTTATAATAAATCCTCTGATCTCATGAAGGCTGTCCTCCACTGTTTTCACATTCCAGAGGGAACATGTACCTCCTCTATCTAATTAGGAAGGGAGGTTCTTGTCTTTTAATTTAATAAGGTGCAAGAGATTCTTAGGTGAGAGAACATGTTTTATCTACATCAACTAGCATTTGACAATAATTCTGGAATGAATATAGATCATTTTTGAGTCATTAAAATGTATGTGCATTCATGTGTTTATGCACATTTTAATGTACCAGTCTAGGCTGCAATTATGCCCTTTGTACAGTGGGGATAAAAACAGTAGTTACCTCATGTGCTTATTGAGAGGACTAATGAATTAATGTATGTGAATTGCTTAAATAACAATTGATGTGTACTCAGGAAAACTCAAATGTTGCTGTAATATTTTAATGACTTTCACTATTTTACCTTTTTGAAATCAGGGCATGTTCACTGTTAAAAATTTAAAGGTAGGAAGCAAAATGAATGTGTGATGTATTTACTCATTATTTTGTATTTGTTCACAGTGCTTATGAACACTAAGTAAGACCAGATTCACCATTTATATACACCTGTGATTTTTTTTAATGACTGAATTCCTACTCAGTTGTATTGCAGAAGGACAATATTTGGATGACCCCAAATAACATGGAATTCTTAATTTAAAAATGACTCTGGAAATAGGCTTTTTTCTTTTTTATGTGCTTTTAGGAATAGTGGATCTAAAACATTTCATTTCAGACTGGGGTCTGTTGTACAAATGAAGACATGTAAATTATTCATGGAATTGGCCTATTTGAAAATTAAAAATTATGCTTTTCTAATAAAATATATACAAATGAAGACATGTAAATTATTCATGGAATTGGCCTATTTGAAAATTAAAAATTATTGTGCTTTTCTAATATAATATGTTACAAGTACTTTGTGCCTCCTAATTTTATCTCTTTCTTCCAGTTTTATTTGGATCAAAATCTACTCAGCTGCATTTTCATCAAAAAGATCACACTGGAAAGTTAATTCAGTGGAGGAGACAGTCACGTCTGTGAGCTTCCTGTCAGTTGAGGATAAAGAAGCTGGGTACTGGAAGAAGGAATACATTGCAAAGCAGATCTCCTCTGTGAAAGCAGCCCTAGCCCACATTCTCAAACCTGTCAATCCCTACACGGGTCTTCCTGTGAAAACCAAAGAGGCTCTCAGGTGTGTAGGCTGCTCCTGGACAGAACCAAGGACTCTTCCAGTTTCTAACTCAATCTTGTCATATCCAGGTGTTGTAAATATACAGTGATGTGCAGGTTTTAAAATTATTTTTCAGGCCTAAGGACTAAAACTAGGATCTTATATATGCTAGGGAAATGGATACTATGAGCGACACTTAGACTAGATCAGAGGGACTGTCTCTGATAGGTTTTTATTTCCTGTGTGCGTGTTGTATCTATAAAATGAACAATATTTTGATATTGGCTTAAATTTTTATGAACAGGAGATATAGCCTCATGTTATCAAGTACAGCTAGGATGTTAAAGGTGCCCTTCCATTGTCTGAACTGCTAGTCGTGGATCATCCTAGATAGATACTCAGGGAGTATTTGTTGGGAGGAGAAAAGGGTTCAGATGAAAATATGTCAGGAATGTGCCAAGGGTTTTGACATGTCTTTTAAGGAAGTAGATATTATGGAAATGACATACGAAGTGTGTGTGTGTTGACACAGAATTCTTTCTTTGAAAGCATTTTGAGCTTGCTTTTTTCCCCCTAGAATATCTGGCCTAGGTTGGGCAATTATATTAAGAGAAAAAAGTGGAAAAGAACACATTGTGCAGCATGTTGATCTTTCCTTAAATGATGCGTCTGTCACAGTTTTGTGGTATGGCAAAAATTGGCCCTGTTTAGCGACGTTGTCCACCCTGGATTTGTGTGGTGTGACGCCAGTTTTCATGGACCAGTATAAAACGCCTGACCCAAATGGGTAAGTATTAATTCAGCAGCACATTGGCAAGGACTCCTGGAACCTGAGTATTAACTGACATTTCTTTGTAATTCTAAACTACCACTAGTGCCTTTTAATTTGATTGTATCTCAAAGACCTTTCTGTCATTCTGCATTGCTATGGAACAAAAGACACTGGACTTGTCACATTTAGTTCTAAATTTAGATTTCTTGAACAGTAAATTTCTTATAACAGTAAAAACGGTAGTCTAGTTTTAAAAGTTTATTAGATGATGTGTGGCTTTTCAACATTTTTACTTTTACCTGATTAACAAGTGATATAAAATTAGCATATTCAGTAATTATATACTAATTTTAGTTTAAATACCTTATGAATACAATTATCACTTATTTTGTGTGATTTTTCTTTTTTTTCCTCTTGAATTTACTAGATAGTGACCATGGGCACCTGACTCTGCCTCCATCTTCAGACCTGTAAATTGGTGCGATGCTGATGGTTGGAGGGTGAAGGTCAAGAGACTTAGCTGTGAAATTTATAGGTCAGATGAATGTTCAGTAGTGATGAACACTGTTAGATGGCTTTGCCTTGAGTACACACACACCAGAAGCTTCACATCTGCTTCTCCCAGCAAATCTCACATTCATCAGTGATGATTGTCTTGTAAAAGCTGGACTGTGGGTGTGGCAGTGTCTGCTGATGTCCCATCTCCTGCCTGTGTTGGTGTCTTTGACTTGGCAGCAGCATTTTCTACATCATTTTCCCACCGTCTTTGCTTACTACAGTTCTCATGGGTCCCTCCTGTTTCTGCCCCTATGAGGAGACGGGGTCATTTCATGGTTTCTGTTAAGTGGGTCTGTTCTTGGCTCCTCTGTGCTATAGCTCTTGGCTGTTTAGTGAGCATATGCAGACCTCTCACTGCTGCCCACATTTGCTGTGCTCTGAAAACATTATCAGTGTAAAAACATGTGGATTATTTTCCCCAATTGGGTTACTAGATATATTTTAATAACAGTTACTTTAAGTGATACTTTTATTTGGATAAATATAAAATTTGTATAATGAACTTCCAATTTTTTTAATATAATAGGTAAGTTGTATAACTAAAATTATGTTTAAAGTAGAAATCCACAAAATACACTGTTTTGCTAGGATGGTATGTTACTTGGTATATCATGAATTATTTATAGGTACTAGTACAAATTAGTTAACATGAATAAACACAATCTTGAAAGACTATAGGTTAAAGATCACATGTTATGTTGAATTGTAGAACTCACTTAAAGGTATGTGTGTTTCCAGAAATTGCCATCAAGTTCAGGAGTACTAGTTACTACATGGTAATGACTGCTGGAATTCATCGGGGGAAGTTAGTCAGATGTAGTTTATTTCTATTTAAGTAAATAGAATGGGCACCACATCTGGCAATGGGCAGTAAGCAGAAAGTGTGTTTTAAGAATCTGTTTTGATGGGTCTCTCTGTAGTTTGTAGGCCAGTGCTCTCATCTTGAGGGATGATCCTTGACTGCATCTTTGTGATAGTCAGGAGAGACTTGGTGCCTTCACTCTATTTGTTTCTTCTATGAAGTTTTTCTGAGAATATCAGAAGTGCTGGTGGTGTTATTTGCAGATAATTTACCTATAGTTTATATATTTCTGGATGGACTCTCAACTGTTATTCTTATTAGTGTTCTGTTCTCAGTTAGTGTACCCCTGTGCCCTCCATGTTTGTGAGTGTGATTATGTAATGTTCTCAGAGGTCTCAGTGGCCATGGCTGTGGCTTGTAGGGCTGAGGTAAATGAGGATTTAGTTGTCCCCAGAGTCTATTTAATGTTTCCATAGCTGTACTTAAGAGTGTGTCCCAGCTTTGGTATATTGACAATGAGGGGAAGAGGTTTTCTGCCATCTCCCCCTAGCTACCTCTTTCTGTCCTAATCATGACAGCAACAGTAGTTGCTGGATATTGAGCATCTGTTAGATTGCTGTGCTATCATGGTGTTTGTCCCTCAGAGCAGGTCCTTACATGTTGGGACCCAGTCTGTGATGTTGCAAAATCATTGTCAGCTGGAGCTAAGGTTCTCCCTTAGGTTTTCTTGAATTTATATTTATGTCACTGGTCCTGTGTTCATGTCCTCCAGGCATATTCTTCATGTGTCTACTTTTAGTTAATGCGTCACAAATCTTCTCACCAACCAGCTCTGCTCCCTAGTTACTGCTCTCAGCATAAACATTCCTCACAAATAAATGTGCTAGAACCTCGACACCTGAGAGCTAGCTGCAGGTTGGTTTTGTTGCCTTACAGCCCTCCTCTGCTTTGGAATAGTGTCACAGGTGACCCTGCTTTGCTTTACTCAGTATCTGCATGTCATCATTGGTTGCCTCATGTACTTACTACTGGAGGTAAATATCAGATGCAATGCCCCAGTATCTAAGGAACTTTGGCCCAATGTTCTGGCTCTGTTGATTAGACATTGAGATTTTGGCTCCTTTCTAATTTCCTGAGCTGTTGTTGTCTGCCATGCATTGTACTTGTAATGCATTCCCTCTTAATGTGGAATGTAGTGAAGACATCTTCTACACATCTCAGTATTTACTCTTGGCCACTAAGACTGAGAATTCTGTGTAGCTCTCTCACAAAAACACTCATGATTTTGGTTTAAATTTATTTTCTAACATTTCAGTTTTCACTCTTTCTCAGCTCTACCTTAGAAGAACTTTGGGAAAAACCGCACATCTGCTCTCAGAGGAAGAGCAGGAGGGAGGGGAATGAAAACATAGGGAAAGAAAGTTGGTGTATTTGCCTCTCAGTTGTACAAGGCTTTATAATTATGTCACTTGGTTTCATCATGTTGGTGTGTATAAACGGCTCTAGAAAAGCATTTTTAGTTACACTAATGACACTTGACAACAAGACTTATTGGAAAGTTCATATTGTTCTCTTCTCTCTTGGCATGGTGTTCCAAGACCACGATGGCTGTCTTTAATTGCAAAATATGATCTGAGTCATTTAAGCCAGTCTACCATGATTGGCTGCGACAGACTTGTCCGGATATTCTGTCTAAATCCTGGCCTCCTGGTGGGGCTGTGGCAGGTAAGATGGAGTCATGCCCTTCACATGTTTGCACACTGTTACATATGAGATAGGACGTAGACTTGGGAGCAGTGCTGATCTGGATGACAGGGCACCTCCTGCCTTTCTGTTTCTACTGTTCCATTCTCCTTTCAAGTCTTTCCTCCCCAAAGTTTCTGATAGTACATGTCCAACATGGAGGTCTCTGAGACTTTGTGACTTGTGGATGTGTCATGGGACATACTCTGCCCTTCAGGGTCAAATATCTAAGAAGTTACTCTTCCAGTCTGTGTGTTTCTGTTCCACTAGGCCAGGCTAAGTTGTGATCCTTCTGCTTTTGTTTTTGGTTTTTGCTTTTAATTTTTAATTCAAATGGAATTATCCCTTTCCCCCTTTGCCGTCTTCCTTCCAGCCATTCACAGGTCTCCACCCTCCAACCCTTTCATGCCTTCTCTTACTCTCAAATTGATAGCCTCCTCCTGTTATTATTGTTAGATACACACATACCAATATCTATGTAGAAATATATAAGCACAGCCTGCTGAGTTCATTTTTGTTGTATGTGTGTGTATAGTTTTAGGGCTTGCATTGGATAATCCATTAGGGGCTCAGCCCTAGGAAAGGCTGTAGTTGTCTCTCAGCACTCTTTCATTGCCTGTAGTTGTATGTCTAGGCATGGGACCGTGTAACAATTTCCCTTTTCTGTGTTAGCATGTTTATTGGTCATGCTTTTGTTTGGGCCTCTTTATGCAGTCATTTCCAAGACAGACTAGTGTTCTGAGTCTTAGAGTCTTTATGCCTCATCTTCTGCAATGTTCCTGAGCCAGAGATGCAGGAAGTGTGATGTAAAAGTTTCCACTGGGGCTTAGCTCCAAACCACCTGTTGATCTCTGTGCTGTGTCCTCTTTTGGATTTCTATAATGGTCTCTATTTGCTGTAAAGAGAAACATCTTTGATTAGAGGTGGTAGATACACTTACTTATAGTGATCAGGAGAAGATTTAGAATGTAGTAGGTTAATTATACTGATCTACCAAAGTGGCCACAGTACATTATTTTCTGAGACCCATGACCTCACTAGCCCTAGGAGTTTGTAGGTTTCTAGTGCTAAACAGGATTTCCCTCCTGTTGAGTGGGCCTTAAGTCCAATTAGCTATTGGGTGCCATCTACTTGTAGTACGACTTACTTGCACCTTTACTTTGCTGGTTACTGTTGTGGTTTATGGGTGTTGCAGCTGGGTTGGATTCTTAGTGTATCTCTTCCTTGGCAGCTCCATAGTATTTTCTGGTGCCACAGAAGGTTGACTACAGGAAAGAGGCTTTCAGGTCAGATCCAGCTTGGATCATCTGAGTCCTTCTGAAGCCTGTGTCCTAAGAGTGTGGTGAATTCAGCAATAGGAGCTTACCTTCAGCTTCTGAGAGGCAGCCAAGGCAGTAGCAATAGTCTGTACTGTTTGGGAGTCACTTACACTGCCCTGACCATTCAGAAGAAGGGTTCTTGTGGGCTTATATTCTGGATAGCCACTTAGTGGATTGCAGGATAGTGTACTGTACCTCTGTGCATCCACACTTAGTTTTGCAGTTTCAACTCTTGGCTCTTTTATGAGAACAGTTCACAGTTGGTTGAGAGTAGCAGTGTACCTCTGTGTACAATGACGGGACAAAATGACATTTTCAGTTTTCTGCAGCATCATCCTCTTGTCCTTTTTATCAGCTGACCATGGTAGTCTTTGTTTCTTTCCTTTTTACTCTCCCTGTATGTGTATATTTGAGGATTAAGTGTACTTATGCATTTTATGACTTAAATTTATAGATCCTTTTTGATCTAGAATTATGAAGACTTTCTGTTTGATCTGCTTAGAGAGTGGCACCTCCAGGCTTGTTATTCAGGAATAGCTATAGCAGTAAACATCCATTCCCCTACAACCACATTTTCTGCCATTTAACTTGAGGGTAAAGTGAAGAAGTGAAGTCTGGTCATTTCTACTGTGATTGCCAAATTAAGCAGTTATTTGCAAAAGAAACATTGTTCTAGTTTGATCTCTGTTGCTGTGATAAACACCATGACCAAAAGCAACGTGGGTGAGGAAAGGGTTTATTTCATCTTATACTTCCAGGTCACAGAAGTATCATTGAGGGAAATCAGGGCAGGATGTTCAGTTAGGTACTAGGCGTCAGAATTATGGAGGAAGGCTGCCTGCTTGCTCTGTAGCCTCTGTTCAGCTAGCTGGCTATCATAGAGTCCAGAACTTCAGTAATATAGACATTAATTAGCAATCAAGAAAATGTCCCACGAAGACTCACCAGGCAGTCAGATCCAAGCAGTCTCTTCTCAGTTGGGACTCTTGGATAATTCTGGGATGTATCAAGTTGACGGCTGAAGCTGACTAGGAGAATCATTTGTGAAATTTACCAAACATCTATTGGGTCTTATTAGATTGTCTTTATCTTTGAAAAGAATTTGAAATAACCTGAAATCACCTCTCTCTCTTTCTGTATATGCACACACACACACACACACACACACACACACACACACACGTATATGTGTATATAGCTATACATGTATATATGAGTATATGCATGCTATCTATGTATTTATGCATGCATATAAATTACATAGAAATCATTGTTTGAATATAACATTTTGCTATTCCACAAGTACAAGACATTAAATTTTTTGGGACCACATGTTCTTCATATGAGTGAATTGTGGTTCAGCTCTCACTATGGTATGCAAGTCTTTTGGTAAATACTTTATTAGACATAACAATGCATGTGTCTTCAAGGTGATTAGCTGTGATTTTCATAATAAGCTTGTAAAAAATTAAAATGCCTCTATTGAAAACTGTGTTTTTTTTTAAATTGACTTTTCAGAAGGAGGATGGACTGGCTTTTGTCATGGCAAATCTTCATTTCCATCGCCTTGTGGAGAGAAGCACATTAGGCTCAGCCACTCTGTATGTATCTGTATATGGGTGAATTGGATTTTGTGTGGTCAGGATAAAAGGTTAGAAGTTAGTTTCATATTAATATTCTTACAATAGCTATAAAAGTATTCTATAGGCAGTACATACAAGATAACAGACATGACTGACCTCTACCTATTGCTAACATAATTGTATTATTTCTGTATCTGCTTGATTTATTCTAGTTTAAGGGCTTTATACTGGTATAATATTACCTATAGTGGCAGAAGTGCTTTGTTCTGATAGTATGCCACTATTCTCCCTCAGGTTCTCATATTAATGTGAAGTTTTGAACTTTGAAAATGTGCAGACCTTTGACCCTCTGGTTGATTCTATTCTGTTTTTGTGAGTGTCTGCTAATGTATCAGGGCATTGTTAGGTGGAGAGCAGTTTTTTTTCCGTCTCCCAGCAACTTTCCCCTTGGCCCCTCCCTCACTCAATTTTTTAGTATCTGTAAAGCTTCTGGATGCTTTTAAGTATATTGCTTTCCATGGTGAGGGTTTTTTTTTTTTTTTTTTTTTTAACTGAAACAATTAGTTGGTTTGAACATGAGTCTGCCTGATTCCCTGACCTGTGTAGGTCTGTGTTGGCGAACCTTCTGCCATGTACCTCTGAGAACATTGAGGGCACAGTGGCCTCTACAGAACTACTTACCATTGTTCTGGGGTGGATCTCAGTTACGTTCACTGTGGTGGTCTGATGGTTGCCCATGGACTTCTGTATCTGCTGGTTTTTGTAGACATTGTGAGAACAACACGGGGCAGTTCTTTTGAGTTCAGGGAATGAAGATTGTTAGGGTTCCTATAGTGTGACAAGGGTGGGAGGTAGTGTTTTGAATAGCTAATAATTTTTAGGAGTATTTTCCAGCCAAGTATTTTATCTGTGATGTTAACAGATTTGTATATGTTTTGATTTGCTTTTCAGCCCCTATATGCTGCCTCCTCATAGTCCCTTTGTGGATGACAGCCCAGAGTATGGACTGCAAGGCTACCAGCTTCACATTGATATGCATGGTGGTGGGATTTTCTACCTGTGTAGTACATTTCGCAATCTTTTCTCAAGGAAAGGTAAAAATAAGTTTGTGTTTTGTTTCTGAAATTGATGGGTTGGAGAGAAGAGAAACTACTTTGTATCCAAGTTAAGAATTACATTCCTAGCTGGTCCTTTATAGTCTGTCAGCCGGCTCTGTTCCCTGACTCACTCTTTGCATAGAACTTGTGAAGTACTGCAGCTAGTATAGTCTCTGTCTCTTATTTCCACCACTCTCTCACCTCTAGAGGAGGCTTGCCTCCTATTTTCTGATAATATTCCTGCCTGTTTTTCTTCTAAATCTTTTCTTTTCTCAGAAATTTAGAAGGTGTCGTAGGGTAAATACTACAGCCTTATTATAGAGTGATACTAAAGAGAAACCAGTTTTTCTCATATTTGCACGACCTAAGTGTTTGCTCTTTGCCACACTTTCCAAAACTAAGAAAAGGATTGGAGGAAACTCAAGCTCAGGTTGCGTGCCCTGTTTCACCCACTGCTTATTTCCTTTTGGGATTGTTTTATGAATTCTTAAACTTGAGGTCTGGTGTAGATTGGCAATTGTACTTTATAGAGGAAAATGTAACTTTATTTTGCATCATAGTAAAAGACATGCCATGTTAGGCTGTCCTATGAGTAATGCTGAATTTCATCATTTGCTTAAGATAACTATGGTATTCCCTCACCGTAAAGGCATTCTTTTTCAGACATAATTATTCATAATTTTCTTCTACCTGGTGGACTTGCTATCCACTAATGACCCTTGTTCAAATCAGATTTTTTGTTTGAGTTTAGAAAAATGTTGATTTTTTTAAAATTATGGTGTTAGTTTTAGACTTGTTGGCTGCACTTTTTTGTAAAGCATGTATGCTTATCATGGTGAACCACAGAAGCAGGTAAACACTCAGTTCTTTCTCTTCCAGCCACTGACTGTCAGCTAGGAAAATGAGAATCTTTGGGGTAGACTAAAAATTGATGTATGTTTAGTATGACATTGGACTTTTGAATTTTTAATGTACTTAATGACTTGTAATTAACTATAGACAATCTTCCTTTTGAAGCTAAAATTGTCACCAGGAATCTGTTTCAGCTGTGATCTGTGCCTTTCATGTGCCTCTGTATCAGTCTGAAAGCCACCCTTGCCTTTTGGGTTCAGGAAGACTTTTGTGCTTTTTGGCATTTAATTTTTATTAATTAAACTTGTTCTTTCACAGTTTCTACATGGATATAATGTTCTGTGATTGTTCCCTCCTGTCTCCCCTCTGATCCTTGTCATCCACCCCTCTTCTCTACCCATTTCTTTCTACCTTCATGTCTTTTTCTTTTGTTTTATGATCTACTGAGTTTAATAAGGGCTGTCTGTGTAGTCATGGGTTTGGAGCCATCCTTTGGAACTTAGTGGACTCACCATTGGATACACAAATGAAAATGATTATGGTTCCTCACCAAAAGTCCACCGGTAGCCAGTAGTTCAGCTTTGCAGGGAAGCTGCCTATGAGCCTCTCCCTTATCCATGACTGACTGTTGACAGGCTGGTCTTTGAAAAACCCAGTGCAAGTCTTATTTTCTTTGTATCTTGCAACCATGGTGTATCATACTTTTCAGCAGTAGGTAGATCCTTTTTATTTAGTTCTGGTAGGAAACCAAGAGGAATTTAGGAGCTTGTATTGTTTTTTAAGTCATTTGAACTTCTGTGCCCAACATCTCTTAGTATCCCACACCTGGCAGTGGGATTTTTGTTTATCGACCCACTAATTAGGAACAGCATTATCTACTCATATAAATGGTTTCCCTTTTAATTTCTTAAAAAATATGTTTGTGTTACAAGATAGTAGGTCTGGATGACTTTTTCATGTACTTCATTTGGTTAGTCCTTCCCTCCCTCCCATGCCTGCTTACCTCTTTCACCGCTTGTGTTTAACCCTTTCTTGTCACAGCCTGCCCACCCACTCTCTGCTTCTGTTTCAGCATGTCCTACCATCCTCACTTCCCTAAAGCACCTGCCCATTCCCTACACCCTCTGCAGTTTCCTAGCTTCTGCACTGCAGACTCCCAGGCACTCACACAAGTTAAACACACAATCATCATGAGTCAGTGAAAATCTGCATATGAGAAAGAACATGTGGCATTTGTCTTTCTGGGCTTGAGTTACTTTACTCAGTAGTATTTCTAGTTCTATCCATTTACTTGCAGATTTTATAACTTCATTGTTCTTTTTACAGTTGAGTGGAATTCTGTTTAGTATATGTACCACATTTTATTATTCATTCATCAGTTAGTTAATGGATTTTGTTCCCTAGCTGTTGTGAATAGAGCAGCAATGAAAATAGAAGTCCAAGTATCTCTGTAGTAGGACATGAGACCCTTGGGTATATATGTACCCACTGGTGTAGCTAGGTCTTAGGATAGTTAGATCTGATTTCTGAAGTGGCTGTACTAGTTTACATTCTCACCAACACTGTATAAAGTTTCTTCTTTCCCCAGGCCACTTTTGGTTGTCATTTATATTCTTGACGATGGCCACTTATGACAGAATCTTAAAGTAGTTTTAATTCTTATTCTCTGGGGACTAAAGATATGGATCCCTTTTAGACTGTGTACTAGCCATTTGTATTTCTTCCTTTGCATTCTCTTTGTTTAATCCCTTAGGCTATTTTTAAACTGTGTTCATTCTCTTGATGGTTAGGGTTATTCCTTGTGTTTCTAGACACTAATCCTTTGTCACATGTGTAGTTGGCAAAAATTTATCCTATTTGTGGGCTGCTTCTTTACTGACAGTTTTCATTTCTGTACAGAAGCTTTCTAGTTTTATAAGATTCCATTTATCAATTGCTGGTCTTACTTCCTATCAGAAAATCCTTACCCATCCATATCTTTATGTCAAAGCTTACTTACTACTTTTTCCTCTAGCCGTTTCAGAATATTTGGTCTTTAGTGGAGTCCTTGATCCATACGGACTTGAATTTTATTCAGGAGAGAGCTAAGAATGTAGTGTTTTTCTTTTACATATTGATATCCACTTGACCAACACTGTTGAAGATGCCGCTTTCCTCTCTAATGAGTGTTTTAATATCATTGTTAAAACATCATATAGCTATAGTTGCCGTGACTTGCATCTGTTTCCCTTCTTCTGTTCTGCTGGTCCGTGTACCTGTTTTTATGCCAGTACTGTAGTGCTCTTACTCCTGTGGCTCTGTAGTACAACTTAAAATCAGGTGTAGTGGTAACTCCCAAAGTATTCTTGTTTTTTAGGGTTGCTTAGGATATTAAGATACTCATGGACTTTTCTACTCTCATATAAATTTTAAGATTGTTTTTCTATGTTTAAAAGTCCCACAGTCTTTTTTTTTATATTTATTTTTATTTTATGTGAATTGGTATTCTGCCTGCATGTATAGGAGTGGCAGATCTAGGAATTAGAGACAGTTGTTAGCTGCCATGTGGTTGCTGGGAATCGAACTCAGGTCTTCTGGAAGAACAGTCAGTTCTTAACTGCTGAGCCATCTCTCCAGCCCAAGTCCCACAGTCTTAAAAGTCCAAGTTTTGTTTAAAAAGTCAATGTCTCTTTAAAATTATTCTAAGTCTTTCAGCCGTGGGCTCCTATAAAATAATGATGACGATAATAAATGTTGTGTACTTTGTTACTGCAAGAGGCAAGAACTAGGGAGCAATCGCAAGTGAAAAGCAAAACCATCATCAACAATGTAAAAACTTCAGTGCTTGATGTCTGGGACCCACATATGAAAGGGCTTGAGCAGCTCTACCTCTTGGATATTGAGCCATAGTTCACATATCTTGGCTCCTAAGTTCAGGTTAGTTCTCCTCCATGGCTGCTCTGTCTTGGCAGTCTTTCCATGGTGTTGATATTTCCAATATGCTGAGCTCTTTGCTGCAACTGAGGCTGCATTTTTATTGATTGCCTCTCCCACTCTCTCAGAGACTCTAGCTCTGCCATATATTGCCAAGCCTCAGCTGTTCTCCATGACCCCTTCATGCCTTCAAACCAGCACCAACTGAGTGACTTACACACTGCCAAGTTTTGCTATTAACATGAGATGTTGGCTTGGCCACCCTGGACACAGTGTCTCTGTGCTGACCTTGAAGAAGAAATCTTAGAAGATTATGCCTCAATGATGTTGGTCTCCTCTTAATCACATCTGATTTCTCAGCCTCAGCTAGTTGAAACGTGGTTGTTATAACATGCAAGAGTTGAAGGTAGTAAAAGGGAAATGTGAAATTAAACAATTTGCCTTTTATCTAGATTGTGTGTGCTGTGTGTGTGCATGCTCATCTCTCCCCACTCTTAAAGCTTTATTGGATACCTTAAGAGCTTTTCTATGAAGATTCAATGCATTTCCTCCCTCTTCACGTGATTCTACTAAGAGTCAGCAGAGGGAGCTGTTGCCATCAGAGTTTGTACGATCTTTTAAAAGTACAAATGGGTCGTCCTTTACAGTTTTTGAGAAATTCTCTAGGTACCCAGTGGTATATTTAGTCAGTTTCAGCTATGTCATTGCAGTTTAGGGTGACAGAACTTTATCCCTATGTTTTTTTTCTTTGAAAGAAAAAACACTTTGTCCCTATCAAGGATGAAATGTTTTATCATTATGTCCCTAGAATTTAGGTTACTCTATGCCCATTTGTCCTCAGTGAGACATGAGAAACCTGGCCTGGCACTAATGAGACAGCCTCAGTGGAACACTGTGGGGTCAGAGTCAAGGCCACCTTGTTTGATCCTTCATTAACAAATAGTGACAGAATTCAAGGGTGAACTAGACACAGGAATAGACAGTATTCCTCCATTTAAGTGTGAGGCACAGAGCTTGCTGAGCTAGGGGCTTATACACACCACACGCTGCGAGGGTGACACCAGGGATTCCTGTAGTGCTCTGGGCAGACACATGTCAGTGTTTTTGTGGGAGGTCAAGGGAGAAACATGAGATAGTTAGTCTTGGGTGTCTGGACTAGCATAGGTTGAGTATCTAGATTACTGTAACACAGGAAGAATAGAGTCAATAGGCCATTTTGTAGGCCCACTTTAGTATTCTGTCTTTGAGTAACGATCATGTGAATGTACCAATTTCATCCATAAGTTGATTGCAGTTGTTTATTTAAAAATCTCAGTGGGAATTTTAAAGCTTGCAGAATTGATTCAGAAATACATTTGGAGGAGTTAGGATATAGCACAGGAGAGCACTTACCTAGTAGAGACCATAGGCTTCATTTCCAGCATCACAGATGGACAGTTAGGTGGGCAGTAGGTAGGTAAATAATACAGTAATAATCAGGGAGCCAGGACAAAATTTAAGGAATAGACTGTTGCCATAACATTTGAGACCCTGTGTGGTCCTTGCTGCCATCTGTTTTTTGGGTTTTGTTTTTTTTTTTTTTCCTGCCAGAGGAAGCCACCATTCTCCATTGAGCTAATTGTTCTCCTATATCTTTATTTTTTTAAAATTAAGCTTCTTTGTATTGTGAACTGAGACCATCAAACAGATCCTTACTTGTTTTTAGAAGTGAGTATTCATATGATATCTGCTTGGCAAGAACTAACTACCACACTCCTATCATTAAAGAAGTATGGTGTCACTGATGAGGTAGAATTTCAGGTGACTGGGACAGAATACCATGCTTATCTTTTACAATTCAAACTGTCAGATTATTAATTTTTTTTTTTTTTTTTTTTTTTTTTTTTTTTTAACAGAAGTAAACTTTTATTTCTCAAATTTTTCAAATTAAACTGGCTGAGTTGGCTGCTTTGAGGGGGTTAGTCAAAGAGACCAAATCCCATATCCTCATCTGATTCCTCCGACTCTTCCTTGGTTTCAGCCTTGGCTGGGGCTGCGGCTGCAGCAGGAGCAGCAG